>JANRGW010011049.1:0-70155 GCA_024733675.1 Psilopsiagon aymara | reverse complement strand
GCCTGGAGAAGAGAAGGCTGCGTGGAGACCTCATAGCAGCCTTCCAATATCTGAAGGGGGGCTATAGGGATGCTGGGATGGACTCTTCATTAGGGTCTGTAGTGGTAGGACAAGGAGTAATGGGTTCAAACTTAAATGGGAAGTCTAGATTGGATATGAGGAAGAAATTCTTTACTGTGAGGGTGATGAGGCAGTGGAATGGGTTGCCCAGGGAAGTTGTGAATGCTCCATCCCTGTCGGTGTTCAAGGCCAGGCTGGACATAGCCTTGGGTGGCATGGTTTAGTGGGAGGTGTCCCTGTCCTTGGCAGGGGGATTGGAACTAGATGATCTTAAAGTCCTTTCTAACCCTAACAATTCTATGATTCTGTGATTCCAGTACTGTTTAGGAATTTGGGTGGAATGCAGCTCAGAAAAATTCATCTGAAAGAGGAGGACAAAAACCCAGTGGGGTGCCACACCAAATGTTGAAATAATTACTTGGAAGAGGGCCATGCAATAGATGAGCTTACTTTGCCTGGCTTAGTGGACTGAGAAGGATATCAGTTTCAACCTTCTATTTTCATACTACTTTGTATTCTGACAGCCACCTGTTACACTAGCAAGCACCATCAAACAGCCCTGAGGAGAGTGTCTTCATGCCACTGCTGATGTGCAGCTGAGGAGCCCCACTGAGCAGCACTTTGTTCCAGCAACAAATGGGTGGAGGGAGGTGAATTACTGCTACACTTGGAGTCCTATGGCTATTCTTGGTATTTTAGATATAATTGTATTTTATTGTTATATTAGCTCTATTTCCATGCTGTGCTCTTGAAATTAACCTCTATGTACCCTTCAATTTTCTTGAATCATAGGTGGTTTCCTTCCTCCATGCTTCCTCCACTGATGATTTTTCAGCAGTATACCTTCTCTTTTCAACAATTTCCAGGAGCTTGGCTTAAGCCTTCCTAAGGATTAGCCTAGTTGTATCTAATACCAGTTTTACTAGATGGTGTTACAGGGCTGGCTCAGGTTGAGAGTAGTTCAATTACCTTTGTAAATAGGCTTTACAATGCGCATATGCAGCCTTAGAAAAAGTGGATCAGCACCAGAGCCTTTTTTGTTGTGTTTGTGTTTGGTTTCTTTTTGGTTTTCTTTCACGTGTTTATTCAAAATATGTTAGTTTTCAAGCTGTATTAAAACATGTAAGTTGTAATTTCTGAGAAGGGGATGAAAAATGGGATATTTACTGAAATTTGAACCATGTTTCTCATTTGTGGATTTTATATCATAGCTTTGCCAGTTGTGGCAGACTGTGCTTCAGATGCATGGCAATATGATGATGAAGAGTAGAAAGTATTTTCAGAGAGATTCCCCCTTTTCAATTGCACAGAACATTATTTTTTCTCCAACCAAAATCTTCTATGTTTGGCACCAAATTTTATTTTTCTATCATTCAGCCTTGTCAGGAGAGGACTCAGAATAATAGTCAAGTAATGATTAATTTCCTGATGCTAGTACTTGATGATGTTCTTTTTTTATCCTGTTTCTTCTGGGCCTGAAGCCTTTTCAGTTGAAATAATTATTACTTCTGCTGGAGGTCACCAAGGCTAAGCAGCCACTGGTGATCTGATTACAGGGGTTTGCAGAGTATCAGTTCAAGTTTGTTGCATCAGTTCAGACTGGTTCTAACTGCGGTTCTACTTGCAGTTGCTACTGAACTAAGCTGATATTCAAGTAAAACCTACACGTGGATCTCAAAGTGAAGGTTTCCACATGCGTGTCTCTTTGCTAATTCTTATCCAGCAAGTCCTACAAAGTCTGTGTATATTCATGGGAGCTTTGCGCTTTGAAAGATAAGGGAAGGACAGAAATATTTCCCATAACATAACACAGTTGTGTAAAAACAATGCTG
Organism: Psilopsiagon aymara; assembly: GCA_024733675.1. NCBI lineage: Eukaryota > Metazoa > Chordata > Aves > Psittaciformes > Psittacidae > Psilopsiagon > Psilopsiagon aymara. The sequence continues at coordinate 68,263 of JANRGW010011049.1, read as the reverse complement.
CGTGTTCTATAAATTAGCTCCCCTGCTATCAAATGAAATTACAGTACAGAAACCAAAGCACTGTCTTCAAAGACTTTGTATCTTTCATTTCGTTTTGTTAGTTGAACCTTCCTTATAGAAGAAGAACAACTGATGATATTTTCAGTGGTTTTGAAAACAAGGATTTTCTTTGAAAATAAATAATTGCATGGAGGGTTATGTTTATTATAAGATCTGAGCAATGCCATGAAGATAAAGTCTCTCTTTTTTTTTTTTCTCTCTCTCTTAATACTTGCATTGTTTTGTTTGTGAATTTGATGTGAAGGAAGAGAGGAGTTGGGAAGGAGCAGGAAGGCAGACAGTGCTTCCCTCATAAAATATACAAGGAGCTGTGCGTACAGAAGTGTCTCTATGAATCTGTTTATGAGGTTTTTTTTTTGTTGTTGACTGACTGGCTAAATTACATTTCATTGTTCTAAACCCCCAAGGACTTTTTCAGAGATGTTGTAACTAAAGCTGTGCGTGTTGTGAAGCTCTTCCTACCTGTCACTATCAGCTGCAGATACAAATAATTCAACTATTTTAGTTAATTACACTGTTCTTTGAAAGATTGCCTTTTGAACAGCACAGTTATTTGTGGACAAATACTATGATGTTTTCAAATATTTTTGCTGGGCAAACATACAGTGGTGTAAAGCAGTTCTGGTGTCTAACAGCACTGGCATGGCCTTTAAGCTGTGTTGTGGTTAGAAAGCAGATGTCAGAAAAAGAAGGGTTGAAGGAAAAGTTTCTTTCCTTTAAGCTGTTCTGTGGAGGGCTTTGAGAGAGTGATTCCAATGGGCAGCTCTGTGTTAGTGTTCTTCCTCCAGAGAAACCCTTCTGCACCCTCACAGCAGCACAGAGGTAAAGGACTCCTAGGGTCTTCCCAGAAAACATGGCCCACTAAAGTGGCTGGTCACCTGCACTGGCACCATTTTGATGGTAACAGTGCTTTTGGCTCTGTTTTTGTCAAAGCTCTGGGAATCCTACTAATGCTGTAGTAGAAGGACCATATTCTGAGATTGCTTCCTTAGTGGCACAATAGAAATACTTCTAATTAGACAGAAAAAGCAAAAACAATAGCAACACTGTCTGAGGTATACTGAAACTATATAAAGGGCTTTTGAGGTTCAGATGCTTTGCAAGGACAGCTTTTTCTGTGACTGTATTGTGTCCTGTGCACATGCAAATTTATTGATACATCTTACTTGAGAATACCATACTTGTCTGCACTGCAAAACTGCTGGCTCTTATTTCTGTAGTTGGACACTTATGGGAAACAATTCTTAGAACAGATTTTTCAAAGCAGGGAATCCAAGTTATTGCATCTCTTGCCTTGTGATTCCCACAGCTATTGCCTCTTTCAGTGCACATGGGACCTTGCAGCACATCTGTAACTTCAGGACATTTTGTACAGCAAGTTCCTTCATAGGAGAACCTCAGGGAGAGTCTCCTGCTCTGTCTTGGTCCATTCCCTCCTGTTAAAATGACAGCAGAACATTTATCTTGTTTTACCTTTGTTTTACCAGGCATGGAGAGATGGCCTAATGGTTGTTTTGGTTTTGTGCTGTTTAGGACTACTTACGAATAAAACTGTGATACATCTTCAGTGTGATTATTATGGTATTAACTGATCAGAGAGCTTCCTGAGAATGAATTGAAATGCTATGGGCCTTGTGCATTGCAATATCAGTATTTGTTTGATGTATTTTTCAAGCTTTGTTTGGTTTCAGGCACAATGGGTCTTTAAAAGACCCAGAATAGAAACAATAATAGTCTTTGGATAGACAGTAGAACTTCACTAATTCATACTAATGACTTTAAAAGATTTGTTTTATGATAATACTTCATAATGTGCAAGAAAATGACAGTAGTATATTTTGTGAGAATAATGAAGTCTTAGAAATGTGAGCTCACTTTACAGCTTGCTGCTATTAAATCTCTGCTGAGAAGTGGGGAGATGTCTATTTTTTTCAGAAAATCATAAAGTTGGATGGTGAAATGTAGTTTATTAGGCAGTCTGAAAAGAAACACTATACTCTCCCATCCTCCTCTCAGTTCTCCATTAATGCTCTCCTGCTCTTCCCCACCCACAGCAGTCTCTAGTTCTTCAGAAGATGAGACGGGGCGCTGGGAGCTCTGCCACAAGCCAGCTCACACTAAGGTTTTCCTTTCTGAAAAGTTCACTTTAGTAGCTTGCTTAATGAATTATTTTCTTATGATGAAAATAATGCTGAGGTGCAGTGCTAACTGAGTGAGAGCTCCTCCCGCTAGTGAAGTCAAGGGCTGAAGCAGAGGGTGGTGCAAGGCTTCAGCAGTATTGGTGACTTGAGTGTCTCACAGGTGCTGCCTGACCTTGAGCAGAGAAGTCCTTGCCATGTCCCTGGTCAGACTGAAGCACTCCCTTCCTTTCCTGAGAAACACTGGTGCTGGATCACATTGGAACACACCTTTCTGTGAGATTAGCTGGGGTGGACGGAAAGGCTGTTTGCTGGCTGCATGGTTGATGAGCTACTACATCTTCCAGTGTGTATTTTTGTACAATGTGGGCAGTAGGATCCACAGCATAGAGTGTGACAATCTTTGGAAGCTTGCCCAACATCAAAATGCTTGCTTCTTGCCATCAGATTAAGCAAAGGCTAGACAAGGTAGATCTGGAAGCAAAACGTTTGCCTGTGCAAAGCTGAGTTGTGACCCCATGTCAAGACAGCCGGCACTGTGGGAGCCTGGCTAAGGCAGCACATTACCTGGTAATACTGCTCCAGCCCCTACCACAAAGGCGTTGCTGTAGTAATGGATTAGCTGTGACAACACTGGGTGCAGCAGATTGTCTTTGTAAAACCACAGTGATGTCACAATGAAAATATTTTAAGCATTTTCTCTCATTTATGTAATTACTCCTACACAAGGCTGTTTTCTGGTGGTCTGGTGTGTGGCTGTGGTAGTAACCATGGGCTGGGTTTTTCTCCTTTCTTCACAGTTACACTATCAGCTTTTGTAATGGGGACCCAATAGCTCTGTGGTCACCTCTTCTCCTCCAAGCTGACTGTACTCTGCACTCTCTTCCACAAGTCTTTGAAGATTTTGTGCATCCCTTCTCCATAGGCTGCATGTTAGGGTCAAGCTTTTGAGCCTCCTAATGAATCAGGTCTGGCATAGTTCTGTTGCCACTAAAGCCTGTTTTCATGCCTATTTAATGCCTCAGAAGTGCTTTCAAGTGGTCTTTGATAAATCATAGTAAGTGTTATTCCAGTCGCTCAATAGCAGTACCTGCTAGAGTCTTTTTTAGCTCCCAAGGCAGCCGTTCCCTCTTGCCTTATTTTACCAGTGACAGTAATTCATTCCACTTGAGCTGACTAGCTTATTTCACATTTATTTGCACATTATGAGCAGTGTCACTCTACTTACCCTACAGACAGTAAATGGTTTGAGAAATGCAACTGTAACAAATATTAGGCATAGGAAGGGGAATAGAAAAATGGAACCTTTGCATTCTGAGCCCAAATAAAAACATAATGAATAAATAATAAATTGAAATTATCTCAATCATGGAGTGTATGCAAAATCAAAGGTGCTGCATAAACTTGCATTATCGCTTTGAGAATACATTTCCCTTTCCCGCCAGCTAGTTAACTTCCCTAGTGTGGAGTTAAATAAAATATCACCCATCAGGTCAGGAAAATAATTAGTCCAGCATTATTGCCTCTTTCCTAAGCAATCAAACTTGACCCGTATGTATTATGAATGTTTGAACCCTGCACATCTGAAAAGAAGGATGGATATAAACAGAGGAATTTGGGCTCCATGTTTGCATACCAAGACAGTACTACTACTCCCCTTTACAGAGAAAGCAAGTTGATAAATTGTCAGAGCAAAATCAAACAATTTTTTTTTGTGTCCTGAAATAATTTCTTTCAAGTATTCTTTTGCTGGCTGTGGCAAGTAGTTATGAAGGTGCTGTAATTTATTATGAAATAAAATTTTCCCCTTGTATGTGACAAATTGCCCAAGTACAAATAATGATGATGCTTTTGCCACTTTAGAAATATATGTTTTGCTCCTTAGTGGAGACAGGCAAAAGAACCTCAGATAGGAGAGAAATAAACTCAGAATGTCTCAGAGACTGGGAAGTCCTTCAGGAGAAATCAGGATGGTCTTGTGAAATTAATATGAGAAGGATATTTTCTTAAGATCCCAGTTCTAGTGGGTCAATTCTAATACAAGATATTTCTTCTTCATTCAAAGTAAAATTTCTAGCACTCAGGCTTCTAAAACCAGTTAAGGAGTTCTGAATTATTATTAATGTAACACTGTTCTCATCAAGTCTGATTTTGGTTAACAAAGCCCAGCCTAACTCATAGCCTCCAAGTACTGCAGTGATAGTAGCAGATAGAAAGTACTCAAAAGTGGAACTAAAAGAGTAGAGTGCAGGGAAGTCACAGCTCATCACTGAGCTCAGGTGGATGAATCATTTCAAGCAAAGGAGTTTCCCTTGTAAGATGTGAGCCCTTTCATTTTCTCTGGTTGTCTCAAGTTGTCTTTATGCTTGCAATTCATTTCTGCTGTAAAAATCCTTGGCTCTGGGGATACAGAAGAATCCTGGACACAAGCTAAGCCTTTTATTTAAAGTCCTGAAAAACTTCCCAGTAGATTTCGGATCCTGAGATTTTTTTCAGATTTGATCAGCATGGTTTTCTTCACCTATCCAAATTCAGCATCTCTTTGTCTCCTCTGAACCCATGCGGCTAGAGGGCAGTCAAGACGTAACTGGGAGCTTTCCAGGCTAGTCTGAGTTATACTGAAATGTCTTGGACCTTCCACCCTTGTTTGCCCAGGGGTCATGTAGCCTGTACAGATCCCAGTGCATCTCCATGTTGTGTGATGTAGAAGCTTGAAATGAGCCATGGGCAATCTTAGTTAACACAGCATTCTTGAGTTTTCTGGTATTCAGCTTATCTAATGTATTATTTTTCAGTAATTGCATGGATTAGCAAGAGTAAGGCATTTCATACAGGGTGTCCTCACCTTGTGTTGTTCTATATGACAGGGTGTGGGATGCATGTATTAGATTAATGGTGACATCTGAGGAATCAGGTTGACCATTTCCTACAAACTTTGACTTTTTATTCCCAGGTCACTGCAGATGGACTCTGGCAATGTTTAAAAATCCAAGACAGCATTAATACCACAGGTGTCTACTGCTCTAAGCAAGGCTTCTTCCATAACTCTCCATGCAGAAGTACCACAGGAATCCCTAACCACAGTTACTGGTGGCCTGGAAAAGGGGGCCATTGTTGCTTGCTGCTAAAGAGGGGGACTGCAGCGAGTAACTGAAGGAAGGTAGTTGATCTATGGTGTGGTGAAGAGGGGGCCTCAGCTTCAGAAAATCAAGGGTTTCTTTCTGTTGAATCTTGGAAAATCATATACAGTGGCTTGGTTTTCCTTCTGTTGACAAGAAAAAGAAAAAAAAAAGAGGAAAAAAACTGAAGAAGAGTTGGAGCAGTCAGTTTCTGAGGCTGAGAGCAACTTTCACACTACGTGTCACCCAAACCTGGACAGCTGAGTGAAGGCAACTGGTCTTTTTCAAAATGGCCTGTGTTCTGTGTAATCTCACAGGGCTTAAACCACATCTGATGTTTCTAAATGCTGCCGAAACATAAGAAAGTTATAGTACAGCACTTCCACCAGCAGTGACTGAGTGACAGAAATCGTGGCTCAGTTCCTGCATTCAAGCTATGCAATATGCAGCTGTCTGGATGAGCAGCAAAACTTATTACAGCCTTCATTCAGTGGAATTGTCATCTTCCCCTCTTCATGTTAAATGTTTTGTCTATAAAGTGTAAGTGGAGTGAGAATCATAAAAGTTTCTGTCCTCTTCTGTCAGAACTGACCCCTAATTTGTAGCACTGCAGTTTCTTTGGAGAAAGAGCTCTGCCTAGGAGGAAAATGTTGAAAGTCTGAACACAAAAATTGAAAGCAACCCTTACCTAAAGTCTATATATAACAGAAACCCATAGTTTTGTCTCCAACGAGAACAGCCAAAGTAGAACTCATTGTTTCCAGCTTTCTGCAGGTTTCCAACTTTCTGTTCACAACAACAGTGACATTCATAACAATAATATGAAGGTAGTTACTGCAGAGAAAGTTAGGAAGGCCCAAAAGCTTCTCTGAAATTTTCATTGCGGGTGGACATGTTGATGGTGGTAAGCATGGTAATGCCTGCTTCAGGGAATTTACTGCTTCCTTATTATCTTGGTATCCTATTGGTTCAGATCCTGAAATCTCAGCTGAACTCTGCTGATGCTGGCCCTCAAGGTTAGACCTTGAGGGACAACATCACCTTAATCGCCCTTAATACTGATGGATCTTGCTGCTGTCCTCTCTGGAGAAGTTATATCCCCATTCTTCCTGGCATTCTGATGCTGCTTAGTCACCCCTACTATTTTGCCTCTTATTGAAGCAAAGATGGGTCTGACAGATTGGTGCTGCCAGGCCCACATTAGTGTTAGAGATGACTTTTTCCAGCCTTCTTCCCATGTCTTCATCTCTCTTTCTCTTCCACTGACAGGTGGAACAGGAGGGCAAGGTGATGGTGTGCTAGAAGTCACAGGAAGTGGGAAATGGAATTTGTTCTGTTCAGCTTGGATATTCTTGTAAATGCTCTTGTAAATCATCTCCTCTGTTTCCTAACTCTTCTCTGTGTGGTTATATCCTTCATTTGTCCCATTCTTCATTGTTATGAGTCGTTATTTCTATTTCAGTACAGCTGGCGTTGTCAATTGAAAGTTCATGAAATGTTGTTGCCCTTGTGGCTATAGTGTGTTCCTTTCAGTTAAAAGATTTCAGTACTTGTTCTTTTGTGGCTGTATAATGATTAAATAGGGCTGTATCTTTGAACTGGGTAAGATTTACAGCTTGTGCATCTTCTGTCCTATTTTTTAAAAAGAAAACAGAATTATGTATTAATTGGAGACAGATGTTTGAAAAACCCCTGTAATGAAAATCTGCAGTGTCTTGTCCTGGGCTGGAACATCTGTGAGGCTCGTGATGGAACCAGAGGAGCAGCAAACAGGCTGTTTGTTCCTGGCCTGTGCAGTTCACAAACCCAGCTTCCCCTTCAGCTCTGCTGCAGGCTGCCTTCATATCTAAGTGAGTCCTGCAGCTTCTCCCATGCTTTGTTCATGACAAGCAAAGGCATGCTTGGGCATACCTAGAAAGCTATGGTGTGAAGTTATGTGCTGAAGAACTGCAATGTTTGCAGCGGAGCCCATCTGCAACAAAAATGAAGCAGGAGGAGAAGACATCTACCAATAAATGCCTAAAGTCTATATTGGATGTAATTATATTTCTGGGATTTTAATTCTTAAATGCTAGACAAATGGGTAGGGATTTAGCAAAGTGGTGGGATTTGGTTTACTCAAATCTCATAGGCACTCTTGAAATGCCTATATTCAGGAGGCAGTAGGAACTGTGAGCACAGAGGGTCTCTGCTTGTTCTTTGGGGTAGTAACAGCCAGGCATGGAGGGCAGTGTTTGCAGACTGCAGTCTGTTTGTGTTAATGCTTCAGTTACTTCACATACTCTCTCAGACAAATATCATCCCTTATGTGAATCTGTGATGCAGTAGATTATTCTTGAACCCACATATTTTGCTGTCAATGTGTGTCCAGGGATATATATATTAATAGTGGTGTGGAACCCAAAAGCAGATGAAACAGAAAGGATTCACATTGGAGTCTTTTCCAGCCTCAGGAGAGACTTCACTTTCATAAATCCTTCATTGTGACAGGGAAGCTTCTCGGCTGTTGTTGAGTGAGCTGTTTTGGAACATACACAAAATGTATACAAAAATATACGAAACATTTCTTTTGGCTATTTCCCAAATGGTTTAATTTTTCACACCTCTGTAAAGTCTCTTGTGAGAATTCTGTTTTCATATTTTTTATTGTACATTAAAAGCAGAGTTTTGAATAATTGTTGAGAAAATTCTCTCCTAGTTTCTTTTAAGACAAAATCTTTGGTTGTTAATGACAGCACAGGGAGCTGTTATGACTCTTGATTTTGAAAGTAACTTCAGAAACCTTTTCCTGCTAATGGCTTATTTTAAAAGCAGGGGAGTGATTGCTGCCTCCCTTTCTTTCCATTGTTCGTTCTTTTCTCTGCTTTCCTCTTCCCATCTCTGAAGTGTTTATTCTCATGCAGAAATTATAGTAGCTGTTACAGACCCTCTGAGCCTACTGAAGCTGTGAGTTAGCTGCTAATCCCAGTACTCTTTTCTTCTTCTCTCTTCTCACTTGCACATCCTGATGCATTTTGTATTCCATTTGTTAATTCCAATTTGATTGACTGTGTACGTCTTTTGAACTCCATAATCACCAAAATACCAGTGTTTCATTATGTAACTTAGCATTACATCTGTGTTCTGAGCCACTACATCTGAAGTGGTAGACCTTTAGATTTACTGTTTCTCTTTGTTTGAACTTTTTTTTTCAACTAACATAGTTCAACCCTGTTGGTCTCTTGTTTCTCTGAAGCTCAAAGTCAGCAGACTGAGACAGTGGCTCAATCTATAGGAAAGAATGACAGATACAAACACAAAAAATAATTAGCTTCTTGTTTGCTATTTCCAAATGTAATACCACACTTCAAACAAGACATTGATCTTCCATAGATCACAGTGATTGAGTGCAGATTAAATTGTTGTCTTATTTATCTATGGTAGGTCCCTGTATGATCCAAGCTTCAAGCCTTGAAAAGAGAAAGTCCTTGCTGAGAGTTATACATGGTTAAGATAGACAAGCAGAGGGAGGTATGAAAAAGGAAAACAGGGAGGAGGGTAGGCAAATTTTATGTCAGTTAATGTAATGAGTGTAGTAGGATTGCTTTTGCAAAGGACTTGAAATACAGATGGAATAAGAACCTGGCCAGTGCAATTGGATGGTTCACATCTGTGACTGTAGCACTGATTCTGGGGGTGTTAGCTTGCAATTTTAGGCACCAAAATGATGGGGGAGAGAAGCTGACAAACGAGCAAACAGCTGGGTCTTGAGTAGAGATGTAGATTAAACCTTCCTCTGTGGAAAATATATTTGTGCACAAGAGGAAGAGATTCATGAGGATGAATGTGAGGTGCAGTCTCTCAGCAGTGCCCTTCACAGATATATTGACACTGCTCTGCTTTTTCTTTCATGCTGATTTTATTTAAAGCATCTTTACCTTTTATCTGCCACTTTCACACAGATAGTTACTGTCCCACACAAACTCTGATCTCAGGACATCTTATTTTTTCAAGGCACTGTTATTATGAATCAGTTATTTCTTTTACTATAAAATCAAGTGGAAGAATTAGAAAGGAATATTATTACTCCTGCAACATATATCACTCCAAAATACAAATTTATTTTTTATGCAAAAGAAAATGGTGTGAAGTTATCACTGCAGAAAAAGTCTTGATTTTACCGAATGTGCCTCATTGGGATTTTTGAAATTTCAAAGCTTAATAAAAACATTTTGAAGAATAAAGTAATGTCTTTTCTGTATATACATCTGAAGGCATATACCAGAGGCAACACAGATGCCAAAACGTGTTGCTGTTACTCTAGTACAGTGTGTTTTCCTATGACATCCCTTTTGCACTCCTCAGCAGAAATCTCCTTAGAATTCAACTGAGACAATTCATTTTTCAAATAAATTTTAGATTTTTTTTTTGTTTCTATTGAGTATAATTAAGTAATGAAAAATGTAGGAGAGCGTCATGCCTGATTTATTTTTAAATTTTTTTTCTTTCTCCTTTTTTGTTTTCCAATCTAACTGCTTATATGGCCCTTTAGAATTGTATTATCAGAGTGGCTCAAACACGGTGGTGAAAGATGACAAAGAGAGAAAAGAATGTTCAAAATCTGAGTACATAAATATGTTCTCTGGGGAGCATCACAAAGGCACTATTGTGCTACACACAGCAGAGAAAGAAAGGATATGTGGCCACTCTCTACCAGAAAATGCTGCAGACTGCTGCAGAACAGTTGCTGGTGTAATAAAAACTTAAAAAATATTGATGGGTACAAAAATATTAAGTGTAACATGCCACTATGTTTGTTCCACCCATAATTCAGGTAATTGCCTTAGGTAATATTTGCATATTGGTGTGATCAGACAGCAATATCTGTCCCCTGCAAAGTACTTCTGGCCTGAGAGAAAGCACTTCAGCTGTGTTGGCTGTGGGCTCTGACAATCAGATGTTGATAGCTGCGCTTGAACTGTGCAGTAGTTTTTCAAGGTCAATACAAATACTGGGCTGTGAGACGGAAAGTGGAAGACCACCGACCTCATTTTGCTTGTGGCTTCATCTCAGTTCAAAACCTTCCTGATGTATTATCTGAGTCTTTGGGAAAAAAATATATTAATGCTCTCTTACTTGGTGCTGTTCTATTACCTATTCATCAAAAATATTGCTTTTGTGCATTTTTCATTATAAGATTCAACATTACCAATGTTAATAAAGAAAGAACTCCTTTTCTTAGGAATAGAATATGTAAAGACATTGCTTCTTTGATGTTTCTAAGCCAATACAATATGTATTTGAATGAGGATAAAAGTCATTCTTTTAACAGAAGATCATCCAAGTCATTTCTGATGAAACTCAAGAGGATCTTTCTTATTTTTTTTTTAAGAGCTGCTTAGAAATGAAGATTAAAAAAGGGGGAGGACTCTTTAGAAGTAACAGCTAATGGAAATAAGTCATATATTTGATGGTATTTGTTAGACTGCCATTTCATGTAGGCCTGTGGTGACATCAGCCTCCACCTTCACGCTAAACTATTTAGCAGGTGCCTTTCATTCAGAGGGATGAGACCTCGCTGTCACAGGCAGGTATTCATATGATGCTATCCTGAACTGTGAATATGCAGCAGACCAGTCTGTGGGACTCCCTCCCAGAATCTCACCAGGGGAGCTCACAACAGTGGCTAGTTCCCTCATGTGGGAATTTTTACTTTTGTGTTTTACACAGAGGATTAAGCAATACATGACTTTCCGTTTAAGAGCTGCAATAAATTTGGAGTTAACAAATTTTACGAGGCCTGTAAAGCCTTGGGACTAGGATGCTTCTTGAAGAGCATCTCAGCTCACTATTGTCTGAATAACTGTTTGCATGTGTACAAGCACAGGACAGTGTAGAGACTCTCTTTCGTGAGTTCTCAGCTTCTGTGTTTGCTGCAGAGAGTCTGCAATGAAGCAGCCAGTGTAAGTGGGGCTACTTCCTCCAGTGACTGTCTCCTCTGAAAATCTGTCTGCAGACTAATTTTTTGGCCAAAATGTAAGAATGCTCCATAGCGTAAACAATGAAGTCTTCTTAGAGCTAGAGACATATATAACAGGAGAATGGCAACTCACACAGGATTACATGTTGCTGTAGTATTTGCTCCTGGTCAAATGTGAATTTATCCATGGACAAGAGCAGGAGCTTGAGTCATTCTCTTGCTCTGTACTGCTCAAGAAGGCAAATCTGTGCTGTGTAAATCCAGCTTCCTAGGAGTACTGCAAACTTGGGAAGTTTTGCAGTGCTGTACCTGTGAACAGTTATGGGGGTTTCAACACAGTGAAACTAATTTTGCAGGGCTGGTGCTTTGATTTGTTTCTGTTCTGTTTGGGGTTTTTCTTAAGTTTGAAATGAACTTATTGGTAGCAGGAAAATGAAGGTTTCTTTTCTCTCAGTAGTGATACGTTTTCTGAGGTGAATGACACAACAGTGGCCCCACATAATAACCCCTTCTCTCTTATTCCCAGTTCACAGCAAGTTTAATGTGTTTTCTCTGCTTACAAGCTTGTGGTATGAAGCATGAATGACTTGAAACGCTCTCCTGAAAGCCACAGTGGTTGCAGCTTGCCTTGCAGCCCTGCTGAATGGCATGCAGGTTTTGTTGTCAGTGTATCATTTTAAAAGTCTGTTCTTTCACAAATTGGAAGCCACTTTTAATAAACCTTTGTACCCACAAAATTATCACCAACCTGGAAAGTGCTCTGAACATGCTGTCCCAGTGGCAAAGGTAGACATGAGCTTGGACTCCTCATACCTGTTTGCAGCAGATGATGTTTCTGGGAGTGAAGCTGAATGGGTAGGTTTAAAACTGAGTGGGAGCATCTATTACCTGATCTTCTCTGGGGTAATCTGCTGGTGTCTCTGAAAACAAGCAAACAAACAAACCTCAAAAAGTGTGTTTAAATAAAATTTTAAGAAAGAAAATGCAGGATCATGTGTTAGAAGTCTCTTTAATTGCCCTTGGAGAGCATCAGCTGTGCTGGTGTCATAAAGCCACAGGCCTGTAAGCAGCTATGTAGCTTCAGCTGTATTTTCAGGTAGGATATTTTTCTCAGCACATTTGTTGTCTTCCAGAAGAGCAGGAACTGGGCTCTGGCCTGAGGAAGCTGTGGCGTGGACAGAGTCTCTCCTGAGTGCTGGTGGGACTGAGGGAGAGCCCCAGTAGGAGGCTGTTTTGGGCCAGCATTTGTGCCCTGAGCTTTCTTTCAAAGATGGAGATAGAGACAAGCACCCAAAGCAGAAATGCATATATACACATGTGTATATATGTGGGCATAATGGGTAATGTTATTACCCTTGATACATGTATACATATACATCCATGTATATATATGGGCATCATGGGTAGTGTTATTCTCCCGTTACCTCCTGCAGAAACACAACAGAAGACAGGCTGATGATGCCTGCTTTCTAAGCCTTTGTAGACTGACCAGGCTATGCTAAACATTGTAACAATTTTAAGTACTTAATGGTCCTACTGTCATGGAAAAAAACCCCCAAACTTTTCATTCCATATAGCTAAACACACACAAGCACCAAGTTCAAAAATCTATGTAAAGAAGATTGGAAATACATCTGTTTCACTTTTTAAGCAAACCCTTGAATTTGGACAATGCCAGGCGAGCAATCACCATTTGCAGTTGCCAAGATGCAAAACTCAATTTTCTAAATATTTATCTAGAAAATATATTGCTGCAGCTCTGATGAGAAACAACCTACTGTTCTGAATCTTGCGTAAATCAAGCATGCCTGTCATTTGCTAAATTATTACATTATAAACCATGTTGTAATTACAAAACTTTAGTTGTTCCATTTATGATCTTGATGGTTTATTGTATTATTGGTTGGACTTGAAAGCTGAGGCTTTGAATTTATGAAGTCCACTAAATTTTATATTCCTCATCCCTTTCTCCAGCTGATCAAATGACTAAATCAATTGCTGGGGCAACGCCAATGGTTTTAGGATCAATTGGACTGTGAAATTTATTGTACATTTTTGTTGCTGTATAAAATTAGATTGCAGAGTTTATGAATGTTTATTCTTCTGAGCACTGGGTTTCTGGTTTGCTTGGAACATACATTACAGTAGTTTGGTCTTTGCTTGTTATATAAATATTTCACCAGCAATACTTTAAATATATCCTCTTTTTGAAAGTATTAATAGGTCTGGGGTTTATTTTGTAAGCTTTATCCAAGTTTATTTTCCTAGATATTGGGTCTTTTTCAGGCTCCAAATTAACTCTGCAGAGTCTATACTTAAATGTCTGCTGAATTTGGGCCATGCAAAGAAAATGAAAACTAATGGAAACTTTCTTCATGGTTTTAATGTGTGCATAGCCCCACACACTCTGCATCAGAGAATCTCCTGCCCTTCTCAGGTTATCTGCTTTAGATGATTTAGACAATGTATTGTGAGATTTATTTTGATAATTAATTCATCCAGCTGTCTTGAACTTTGGAAAAAAGATGTTTAAATTGCATCCTGGACTTTCTGCCAAGAGACAGAATTCCAGGAACCTTTGTCTTTGGCTATGACATTACACAGTGGGTATGAGGCTGCAAAGAAAGCATGCAAAAGCAGCAACAGTCTGAGGGAGAATGAATCCAGATGCACTATTTGGGACACTACAAACTTCTTTTTAAAAGTTACTAAATATATGTGTGTGTAGGGGGTGATCTTTCTAAAACCATGTGCAATACTTCTATGCAGTGAAGAATTCATAATTCATCAGCAAGGGAGTTGCTAATTCTGTAAACAGCTTTAGTAGAAAAGGCCTGAAAGTCTGTATGTAGGAGCCTTGCATGTTCGAAAGAACTGTGAATCCAGGTTATTTATATCTGCAGGACAGGTCAGCAGGTTGGTATTCAAGAGTCATGTTTTAATCCTGGACTGGCAGATAACCCCAGGCAAAACATTTCAAATACCACTGGAAAACAAAGATAAATGCACAATCTTCATTATAGAACTTCTTGGCAAAGATGATCAAAATGCAGTGCATAGAAATAGTATGTTACAAACAGCAAACTCTCTTCAGAGTCCCTGGTGAAGTACCTTGCATGGCTTTGAGTTTTCTGGTGACTTTATTTCTTTTTTTGCAAATCTATGGAGTAAGACTGTAGTGTTAAAAGAGTGCTCCACATTAAGTTTTCATTTTAGCAGTCACAGGATACAGGATCTTAGTGAAGCCAAGTATTCTGAAGTCAAGCAAGACTGGACAGGGCTTTGAGCAACCTTGTCTAGTGGAAGGAGTCCCTGACCAGGGCAGAGGGTTAGAACCGAGCTTGAAGGTCCTTTCTAGCCCAAACCATTCTGTGATTCTATGATTCAAGCGTGTACATTGGGCTCTGGTATCTGGAAGCTTCTCAGCCCTCTATGAGGGAGTTCAGGAGCTTGTTCTGGTGCTGTGGCACAGCCAGGAGAGTGGCAGTGTGTCACAGATGATGGAGTCAGCCAGATGAGCTCATGGAAACCCAAGAGATCCTCTTGGAGGTACTTTAGGAAGAAAGCTGTCTCAGCAGAATGATTCTGTTTGACAAACTCCTGAATGCCACACTGCTTTTGAGTTTCTAGGTTCATGTGTATATTTGCACATCCACGTCTGCACAGGGAGATGAAGGAACAGGTGCTTTCTCAAATTTCAGAAATAAAGCAGCAAAAGGACCATTCTGTTTCCGTTGTTTGACCCTCAGGCTTTCACTTTACCACTGGACTGTCAGAGGAAGGTCTAAATATTTCCTGTAGCTCTGGCTAGAGGAGAGGAAGGTGTAGACTGCTGCATCGTCCATACAAATACCTTGTTCCTGTGTGGAATTGAATTAGGTGATGAATTACATTGGTGTTATTGGTGATTTTTTTGCTTTCAATGGGAGTTCTTTGTCCAAAGTCTGATTGTAGAAGCAATTAATCAGCTTTCTCACTGTGCTCAGCAGAGGTATGTAAGTCAATGCTGTTCACTTCCTAGTATGGTTCATTAGTTTGAACGTGACTCTTCAGAGGGACAGGAGGCACTATTCAAGAAATTGAAGGCAGTGAGTGCTCTTGAGTGTGGTCAGTTTTAAAGAGCACTGCAATGAGTTTTGTGGTTGCTTGGGTTCCCAGCTGGGTTTTAGCCTGCATAAGGGCGAGCTTTAACAGAGAAAAGTTTATCAGTTGTCCACAAGAAAATGCGTTTTAACTTCTCACATCTGGAGATGAAGAATGGGCCAGTGACCATGGCACTTGCTTCATGCACAAATCTAGCACGGTTTCTTTGCAGATTTCCAGAGTGTCTGCCGTGATCCCAGCTACCAAGACACTGGTGGTAATATTTCTTCTCCATTAAAACTGAGCTATTATTCTTGACAAATGTGTTTTGTGACTGCTTAAGAATTCCTAGTCTCTCTAATACTTCAATAATTTAGAGCAGATAAGCTTCATAGAGACTTGTCTGTTTCAGGGGATTTAAAACTACTTCCATTCATGGTATTAACCTGAAGACAAGTGTGTGTGTGTTTTCATTTTTTGTTAAAAAAATTATTAAGTCTCGGAGAGGGAGAAGGAAGGATGGATAGAAGTTATACCAAAATTTTTTGCTTTCTGTGAAAATCTTTCCTATTCTTTAAAAACTTTCCTGAGCTGCTTGGAGTGTCTTTACAGTCAACATGCTTGGTTATCACTATGTAAATATAAGTTGGATGGGGGAAAATATGCTTCTGCTACTAGCTGTGACAATAACATAAAGGGACAATGTTAAGATTATTTTTTTTGTTTGGTCTTTCTTGAATGCAATATCTTTATTTTTTAAACTGCATTGAAAACTCTTCCTGTAATATTTACAGAGCACAGATATTGCATAAGGGAAGAACTAGAAAAATGAGTTCCTGGTAGAACTTAAGTAGAGTATGCAATTCCCTACTTATCTTTCAAAAAGAGGTGACATCTGTAAAATCCAACTAGAGCTACACTCAGCAAGTTGCTGAAATCTGACTTTTAAACGTCTTTATTTAAAAGTATTGGTTTTGCTATTTGTATGAAGGGCAGTGGGTTACCCAGTAGCAGTGAGTAACATGAGTGACAAGGTCATTTGTATGGAATGGGGCAGGCAGAGGACTTGAACCTGAGTGGTTTTGCATTCCAGAGGAGCCCTTATTTACTTGGCCATAGGCTGCTTTGAAATGCTCCTGTGTTTCCTTTCCCTTTTTTACCTAAAAAGCCCCCAGCAAACTTAGAAAGAAAGAACAGGCATTGAAACTTCTCTGGATTTCATGCTATAGAACCAAGTTAATCACAATCCACTGCTATTCCTTACTGAGTTAGAAAAATATAATTGATTATTCTATGCATTTGTTTGTGTGTAGGTAGCTTTCTGAAAATAATACCTACCTCATGCAGGTGCCTAAATCCTGTTGTCAAAATATTGCCTGTTCAGGACATTCAGCTGAATTGAGACCACTGAACACTGAAATGTTGTCATAGAATAAGGAAGCCAGCGCTGAAAATGAGCTTGCATGCAAGTGATTGCAATTCACAGTCCACGGGGTCCTCTGTGAGTTGATTCACAGTGCACCTTTGATGCTGTTTTGGTCCAGGCTGAGCCAAAAGGGTTCTTCTGTAAGGTACTTCAAGCACCTGCAGTCTGGGCACCTTGGTGCATGCAGGTCATCTTGCTGCAGTTATTGAGTACTGCTCAACCTTAGAAGTCAATCAGTGGTGAATGTTGACTCAGGATGTGGACCATGAACATCTGTCATAGGTTGAAGCACAGACCTGAGCTAATTGCTGTGCAGCTGTGTCATTCCTTTAGCCATATTTACAGGATGCTGGAGTGTGTAAAATAAGCATCACTAGCAGAAAGCCAATGTATTACATGATAACAATTAGTTTATTGATGGAGCACAGGTTTGTTTAGAGCTGTGAGGGTAGCTCTGCCATGATGTACCAGTAAGTATTCTACAATGTAATAATTTAAAACCATTAGCAGCATGTTGTTGTCATCTTTCATTTTAATTGTCTGATGTCTTCTGCTGTATGTTTTTTAGCACTGGCATATATGCCACACTTTAAAGAGTCTATTGTGGAATGTTTGTCACAAACAACCAGGACTAAAAGGCTTGAGGGCATGAAATAAACATGCATTTACATTAAAAAGTAATTGCTGCAGGGGTTTGCTTTGTGTTTTTCTTTTTGTCTTGGAGAAAAAGATGAACTATTTCCTGCCTTTGGTAGGGGCAGAAGCACCCAGACATTTGGCTTCAGAAATGCGAGCAGGATTGCTGAGATGTTGGGGGAGAACTAAAACACCTTTCCCACCCTGCACTGGCCCATGCACTTCTCCTGGTCCATTGGTTTTAACTTTCCTTCTAGACAGGAAAGGCAAACATGTTAGACCAGGGATCCTTTTTTTTCAGATGTCTGACATATGGTACCACATAATCTCTGTTTCATTTTGACAATGCCAAAACTCAACAGCCTTGAACAGCAGCCTTGAAATGTAATAGGATGAACACACAACACCACAACAAAGCTGCTATGTGGGATGTACAAATCTGGCCACCAGTTAACAAATTCCTTATAATATTTGTTTTCAAGTTCTTTTTCTTATCATCATTGGTTTGTTGAATGGGGTTTGTGTGATTTGGTTTTCTTCTGCTAAAGGCAGACCCTTGTTTTGGTCTGCTGGGATGCTGTATATGCAGGATTTCTATTTCAGCCTCCTGCACTGTTTTGCTGACCTCTTTCTCACTCTGTAGGGAAGCACAAGTTAACAAAAAGATTACAGTAAATTTGTTCTATGGTAAACTTACATCAACAGAAGAAGCAGAAAGGCACTTCCACAAACCAGTAATTACTGCATGTCACTGCAGTGTGGCTCGTATATCACTGGAAATGACAAAGTGGTTTGAAGTGCATAAGAACATCAAAGGCCCCTTGTTTATTCAAGGTCGTGGACAGATGGGATCTGGTGTATGGCAAGCCTATATGAACGTTATGGTCATTTGGAAATGGGAATGGATGAAGCCAAAATTGGAACAAGATGTAGACATAAAGGCAAAACATGGCATGAAAAAAAGATTATTAACTCAGCACGGTTAAACTAAACTGAGTTTATTCCAGTTCCGAAGGGTGACATTGGGAAATGTTTGGTTAGTTTTTTCCTCCTCAGAAATAACTAATTTCACTTTTGGCTACTAGAAAGCTTTTCTCTTTCTTGGTTTGGAGGTTATTTGTCTTATTTTTCATCCTTTGGAGAGTCGACATTTTTAAAGATAATGCAACTTCACTATTGTCTTTTTCTCTTCTTAGTCGGCATGCTGACTACATAGATAGTATTTTATTGGAAAATACTGTTTCTGAGAATCCCACACTTGAGCATTTTTTCAGTGTTGTCATTATAATGAAGAAATGCCTTGGATGGTTTAATTGCAAAATAATACATTAGGTTTTCATCACCACAGAAATACTCCAGTACCCTATTTTACCTTCCTTTTCCTCCTCCTAAACACAACAATTAAAAATAAAGCATGTTTTTTGTGTTTTGTTTATCCAGGCATAAACTCCATTTGCCATCTCACCTTTATTTCAAGAAGAAAAACATAGCCAGATTCTCAAAGCAATTTTAATCGTCCTTTCGTAGTTGAGCAACTTAATGGTTTGGCTTAGACATGCGCCAGCACAAGTGTCAATAATTACGAAGATTTTTTTCCCAACATCTACCAGTCTCTTTCTGTGGGAAATACTCTGCCACAGTCAATTCACTGTTCATCATAATCCATGTTTTCCCCACTCCCCCCTTTTTTTTCCTCCTGATTTGAGGATGGCTTGCAGTTTTATTTTCAAATTCTAAAGTGTATTCTTAACTTCACCCCACCCACAAAAGAGGACAGGAGTGATCTACCAAAACCAACCTGCATGTTTTCACATCTAAAACCAAAGGCATGATTAGTATCTGTAAAACCAGCATTGCACACAATAAATTATTTCCTGTCAAATTTGCAGAGTAAATCTAGAAATCTACCAAAACCCTCATATGTTCTATAGATACAAATCATAGTTCTTGACTTAAATGTTCCCAGATAGCTTTATAGCTACTGAGTCATGCTCTAACTCACTCATCCCACAATCCCTGTTCCTATTTCAGGCTGTGAGTACCATATTGTTTGTATAAATGTTTCCTGATATGAGCTTTCCTATGTTTAGAGAACACTTCCCATAAACTTGTCAGGCCTCTAATTAATACATTGGACCACTAGGCATGTCAAATGAATTACATCATTTATTGTATATGTCACAGATTCCACATTTATTAACTGGGTTTAATAATTGCTGAACTCAATGTTATTTTGATTAATACAGAGTTTGAACCCAGTTTACTGGCACTCTCTCTGTTTTGGGGAAGAGACAAAGTCTCAAAACAAATGTTACTGGATTATAAAATTGATGAGAATTGAGGTTTTTTAATGAGGCTTGCAAAACGTCAGGGAAATGATCTTTTACCATAATTAATTTGCAGTTTCTGTCTCCTCCTCTCTATTCTCCTAGCAGGAAAAAAAAAAAGGAGAGAGGACAAGGAACAGTTTAAAACAAAGTGCACATTTTTCTCGTATTCTCCTACTAAGAGTTATTGAAAGGTACAGAAGCAGTAAAATTTAGCTGGAGATTGATTTGGCTTGAGATTTTCTAGCAACCTTTTGAGAACAGAAATTTCCCAAGTCAATAAACCAGTGCAGCTTACTTAGCTTACTTCTATGTGGAATATCCCTACTTCAGATGAAATCCACTTTAGCTGTAGAGTTTGGAAAGTGAGAATTTTCATTCTTGTAGTGCTTCCATGTTTCATCTCCTCATTGCCATGAGAATTCAGAGACATAAGCAGAACCTGGGCAATACTCTGGTTCTTGAAAAACGGTGGTCTTTGGATGATGCCATTGCACTTGCATCACTACAGGCAGAACTGTCTCATCACTGCAAGGCTCAGGACTGTCAATAATTTCTGAGTCAATTGCAAAGCATCTTAGCCCCAAAACTCCATCTTAGGCTCCTCAATTTACGACATGTTTCTATGAGTTATAATGCAAGTAACTTTTGAAGCATTCTTCCTGAAGTGCTCCTTAGCTCTAGGGCACTGGTACTTTTAGCTAGAGTTTATTAAAGAAGTGGGAAAAAGAAGATTTAGAATAGAGTATTTCAGTTGTAAGGGGTGTACAACAATCATCTAGTCTAACTAACTGAGCAGTTCAGGGCTGACCAAAAGTTAAAGCATGTCCAAATGACAGGCCTGGAGCATCAACCCCCTCTCTAGGAAGCCTGTTCCAGTTTGAAAGTGACTTGTTTTGCTGGTGTGACTTACTGGCTAAACATGGATGATTTATGGTCAGAAGGTAGGTCAAACTCTTTGCCCTTCCTCCTAGAGTGTTTCAATCCATTTTCTCTGTATGCTACATTCCCACAATGGACTTAAGGTTTCTGCAACTGATTTTTAGCTTTTAAAAGAATTGTAAAATACAGTTTGGGAAGCCTAATATGATTAAGGAGAGAGCAAAGTGATAAAGTGGGTCTAAAAGGTGTTACTTTGTAGTATAGGTATCCTCACTTTGACTTTACCTAATTCAGGATGTGTAACTTGGGTGTCGATATCCTGAATTAGCTCTATATCATAACATTAATGCTAATAGAAGAGGGCCAGCATAATACCAGTTTTTCAGTTATGTCCTACCTAAATCTGTAAAATATCACTTAATCATCATTAATCACTGGGTAAATCTTGTGGTGGTTCTTTACACAGAGGGTGAATTTCATTCTTAAGCAATAGATCTCTGTGGATCTAACATATTTTTTAAGCTGAGATTTCATATTACAGAAAGCCATCTTATCTCTTTCAAGAAATGCAGCTATTTTTTTCAACTTATGAGTGCTTTTTTCTTCTTATATTCTATAGCAAATGAGTGATTCATTTCCCAAGTGTTTACAGAACATCTAGTGGAAAAGGGGATCATGACTTTTTAAAATACCTGTTTAAAGAAGGTGTCTCAATAGTGCTGTGTAATCCAATGCAGCTTCTCTCTCGTGGCCAGAGGCTGTGGTAGAGTTGAATAGGTTTTAGTCAATCCTTTAGAGCAAAGGATTTTTTTGGCAGATGCACTTGATTGTATTAATCCCAAATAATTTTTTTAATATAAGGTAGGAGATTTTAATTGAAATGGCCACTTTTTACTCACTTTTAGTATTGTTGTAGGACAATCTAAATTCTTAGACTTACATAATTTGAATTTATGAATATTACTTAATCATTTTGTGATTAAATAATAATAATTTTATGACTACTAGAAAATTCCTCTGCAGACTTATGTACATACAAAATATTAAAAATGGTTTAAAAATAGATATTTTTCTCAGAAGGAGATGCTAATATTAATTTATAAGCTTAGCAAATAATATGGCCTAAATAGAGGATGTGATTTTTAAATCCTGGAATATTTTTGGATTATATTTGTTTGATCTTTTGCATTCAAAATTTAGAAGGGAGAAATAATTAGAGACGTTGGGTGGGTTTTTAAACATTTTAAGTCACTACAATAACAAATCTTTTGAAGTTTTGGCAGTTTTAGTTGTGTTCAGCATGTTTTGCTCAGGAAGGATTCTTCACACAGGACAGTGGGTTTTGATGGTGTTTTTTTCTTGTTGTTTTGATTTGGTTTTTTTTCCCTCTGTGTCAAAGGAAACTTCTTCGGATGGAAGGAGATTTATACATCTGTAGCTGCATCTTTGCCTCTCTTAAGCCAATTTTGACAATATGGCTCTTGTGCAATTTCGCAATTGTATTCCAAATGGCAACAGGCTGTGATCTGAAAGTATACATATGGTATACATGTGCGTTTGTGTGGATGCCTATGCAGAATGTACTATGCAAGCTTGTTCCACAGATAGCTCATGCATCCAAGCTTTGTTGCATTCATACATGTGTAGAATTATTTTCAGACACTACAGTGTCTTTCTGATGTGATGAAATCCTTGAGCTAGAAAACTTCAATGCAGATCAGGTGCATAACTGACAAATACCTGTGGCATACCTGTTTCTTCCAATTACTTTCATACCATGCGTATCCAGTAATACATTATAGGTGTGTTTGCTGCCAGTCCTGTTTTATCAGTCTGAGAACCAAAATTAAAGCTCTGTTCTTCACAAGAAATTGCTGTTATTTAATCAGTTACAAGAAAAAAAGTTTAGAACTGTGAGCCAGACTAAAATCCACATCACTCTTTTATAGCTGCGCAGACTTTGCAGAATTAAAGTGAGTAGAAAAGAATAAAAATGTGTTCCTGTCGCTAGCAGCAAAGACTTATTGCTCTGAAATGGGTTTTTTTGCATAAGATAATTATAACCTAATCACAGCTGTGCCTTTTAAAGTTGTGCCAGTTTTACAACATTCATCATTAAACACATGGATTTGGGTGTTGTGATAGTGTTTCTATGATGTATTTTCTTTATTTCATGAATACTATACAAGTGCCTCTCCATATTCTTTTATATATTGTTTAAGCCAGCTGAATTTAATTCTTGCAAGCTGATTAGTAGCCTAAAGGTATAAGGTTGCCTATACAGATCCAAATTATTTTCTATTGAAGCCCTCCATAGATGTCAAAGGATTTATATCAGGCTCCATATTCAATATATATGTGTACATCCACAGATTAGAAAGAAACATTAATGAAGAGTTCCAAGGTCTATGAAATTGGGGCAGGTCTGTATCATGAAGCAGATATTTCAATGTGCTATGATACTGGGATTTACATTATGAATCTGGAAAAATGGCTTCAATTATTAACAAATGCAAGGTGTTTACAAAACAGGCTTGATGCTGGGCTCTTGCCCATGTGTGGATATTTTGTTGTGTATGGATCCAGGAAGATACATTGCTCTAAGTGCTGCTAGAAAAATAAGTGTTGTTTAAATCTTTCTAAGTACATACTCAGTGTAAGTGAAGAGACTAGAATATGGAATGGGGTCCACTGGAAACAGCATGTGGGAAAAAACAGCAATATTTATTATTTTTCTTGTAGTTTAAGTCTTGATTTTAAACATATTTAAGAAGGAATAAAAATGTTTTAATACTGAAATGTCAAAATGCTTTTAAACCCAAAATCTAGATCACAATTCTTCCCAGTGAGAAGTTTCCACATAATCTGAGCATTTTCTCATTTGCTTTTCTTCATTATTCATCTCTGTTGATTCTGTTTGACAATGTGAGTTAACAGTCTTTTTTCCCTTGTAAAGGACATATTAACCTTCCATATTCACAGCAAAGAAATTCAAGTGGAGGTGGAATAACTGATTTAATGGAAGTTCTAAAGAAAGAATAGTACAGAGATGAAATAAAATCACTGTATTTCAGTCAGACCTTGATATTACAGCTACAAAAGCTCTATATGTAATACACAGAGTGGAAATTATTTAAAGAGTGTAAGTCACCATATTAACAGGAGAAAATAGTTCTCAGTAGTTCTTAATAGCTCCCAACAAGGCTCCTCAGGTGAAGCAGGGACATCCTGTAACAATATGTAATTCCTTGTTCAAGCCAAAACAGGGAGTAGCCGGAGTGTGCAGCTATACCTGTGTGGTGCCAGAGCTCCTTTGTATCTCAGTACTTCTCAGATAAAATATATGTAATAAGGAAACTCGCGCAGTTGTTGACCTTTAAATGTATATTATAGCCTTTCATTTAATAGTATTTTAAATAGCTTTTTTCTTATTATGATTTGATAAATGTTATGCCTACAAACCTGGAAAAATTGGCTTGTTCCATCAGTTTCAAAGGAACACAAAGTACACTCCATGCTCTGCTGTAAAAGTTTAATAGAACTTTGATGACATTTAAAATAGTCTCTGAGAGTTGCTGACACAATGATTCTAGGTTCTTGGCTTGCATTCAGCACTAGCAGTACTTGCGATGAGCTTATTTGCTGAACCGGTAATTATTACTGTAGTCACACCAGCCTCTGTCCATAATGCCTTGTTAGGTCTCAGTGCATCAGATTCAAGAGAAGGGTAAAGATCATCTTAGGGAGCAGTTTGCCCTGGGGGATTTCAAGTGATTAGATAAGAGCATTTAAGCTATTCTGCAGCTGTTGAATGGCATGTATATTTTGTATGGAAACGTGAAGTAATGCTGGGATGGATATAGATATAAAAGACAAGTCAGGCACATAGTTATCAGCTAAACCCATCTGTAGGGCAAGATGAATGGTCCTTTGGATATTTTCTTGTATTAATGTGTATCATAGAAAAGAAATCCCTAGTAACACTATGGAGGTGCGTATGCTCAGGTAATAACAAAAAATGAGTTCATTTTTCAGTGTGAGAGTCACAAATGACAAATACTCATATGACCTTGTACGACCAGGGAAAGCTAGTTTTCTGGAACGGCATCATGCTCTGATATTCTTGTCAAAGCCAAAGAAATTTGGAATTTGCTTGAGCTGTGACTGATTCTGGCCTATAAATATCCTTGCTGCTTAATGGTTTTGAGTACTTGCCTTGCTGTGCACCTTTTTTGTGCTGCAGCAACCCCACTAATGCCTGGAAGGGTTAATGTGACTGACCATAAAATGTAAAGGTAGCTGTTTTTTAGGGCCTGATAGGCCTCAATGAATTCTGCTAATTCTGAGAAGGTGTAAGTAAGAAGGAAATAAAATGCTGGTAAACCCCTTCCTCAGAAATTATGAAGTGATAATCCAGATAAATCAGGTCTGAAGAATATGGGGAATATCCATTTTGCACTGAAGGGACAACTAGTCTAGAGATGTGTTCCATAAAGCTTTCATATGCTGATATCTCTGGATAAAGATAGTACCTGCATTGTGGGGACAACAACAACCCTCAAGATTAATTTGTGTAATTTGAAATGCTGTTATTTTTTATGACATTTTCTATTGACCTCTCCTAATTAAGAAATCAAACCTTTTAATACTTGCTATGGTATAAGTATTTTATCTTAAGAAGGCAGTGATGAAAGGGGAGAGGACACAATAATACTCATAGCTGAGGAATTTCTGAAGAATGAAAATCCCATTATGGCTGCCTTTGACCTCTTCTCTTTTAAGAAAAATGGTTTAAAAGCCTGTTTATAATTCATAGTTAGGCATAAACATATGCCTTAGAAAAAACATGCTTATGATTTTCACCATTTTTAAGCCATCATTTTACCTTGGACCTGGGGCTCATAATGGAAATGCTTGAAATTTTGAGAGTCCTGCTGCAGTCCATCCAAGCCAAGCAGTGATTGATGAAATTTTTGGGGTGGAAAGAAGAGCGGAAGATAGCTTTTAACTATAGCCCTGTGTTAACGTATCTATGTGTGGTGATACAGCACCCAAGGGGACTCTAAAAAAACCTGAATTAATAAAGCTGTGAGGTGAGAAAAGCCAACAAAAGCATCGTTGAGAGCAAGGGAAAGAAGAAACCCCCTAGAACTCATCTCTGCTTTGGTAACAGAGTGTAGTAGTCAGCCAAATGGTCATGTATTCTGTTCATTCTTTTTATTTTTCATTTGTTTTTTTGGTTAGCGTACAACAAAGAACAGCAGTGATGGACAGAGCCACAAACCCACAATGACTGCACATATTACAAAAATATGGACAGTGCTTACAGGAAAGTGACACAGCAGATTTAGAATATGTGGTAATGTTAAAAATGCCTCTGTTTATTCTGGTTCCCACACTTTTGGGAGTTACAGGCATATGCTTTTGCCCTGGCATGGGTCTGACAGAGCACTTAGTGCCTACTGAAGGCTAAGTCAAGTATAGCAACAGGGCCAGGCCCTGAGGCCTAAGTAGCAGACTTCATCATCCATCATCCCCTGACAGATGATTTTCTGGCTATCTATTACATAGGGAGAAAACGTTCAGACAATGCACAGCAAATATAGACACAAGGAGCGAGAATCTCGTTCAGAAAATACTTTTGTTCTTATCTGTGACCAAATCATCATCACTATTAAAAACTAATTTAATTAGCTTTTGCAGGAGAAAAAGTCATGTAAACAACTTTAAATTTAAGTGGAAAGAAAGGAATTGGCAAGGTAGTGAATACTGTGTTTAAGCTTATGTGGAAACAAATATCAGCATGGAGGGATCCTTTGTCATCTGCTGGACTTCACAGTCCTGGCAGATGAAACGCTGACAGGACCCAGAGCCTGGAAACTGGAAGCATGTGCAGATTAGAGAGAAGGCAAGTTTTCAGCAGTCAGCTGTTGCTGTGGCAGTCTGGCCAGAGCTGTGGCAACTCATTGAAAACATTCTCAGCTGAAACAGGGTAAAGATTTCTTCTTCCGTGGATATGCTTATTCGTACAGACTAGTGCAGGAAGTAATGGCCTATGCTTTGAAGGCAAGTTCTACAAATCTAATGGATAAATATCTGTTATCATCTCAGGGCTCTGAGCCCTTCTGAAATGGGATGTCACTTGAGATATTTATATGACTCTGTTTCCAACTGAAGAATATTCTTCTGTGTAGGTTTTACCACTTTGCCTTCTTTTGGGCTTCAGAAGAATAAATTGTTTGTACACTGTCAGGGCTTTGTTATTATTTTTTTTCTTGGCAAAAGGCTTAAAAGTAGCTATCAGTGCACTTATGACAGTAGACATCAAAAACATTTGGACATGACCCTCACCACCCCACTACGTTATGTATTCCTTAAACTCAAAGAGCAAAAATGCCTTCAAAACTTTAAAGTTCTATTGAATTTTTGGAAAGGAGTTATCTAAAGACCCGAGACAGGCTTATCTAGTAAAAATAGTGGTCATTTATTATTTGGCACTGTGATGATGATGCTTTTGCACATCAAAGAAAAATGCCTAAGAAATTCTTACTTCATCTGTAGGTGCTTGTATATGCAACCACTAGAGCCTGGATAAATGGCTGCTTTCTTCAGTGTGCTATTGACACTATGGTAAACGGAAGGGATTGTCTGTCATTTACTGGATGTGTTATAGAAAATTCAGATCAGATTCTTCATATTTGCTTTTCCTATCAAGGTCATCCAAACCACTAAAAAGTCATGAGCTGCGGAAGGAAATTCTCAGAGTTCTCATGTGTTCATTGCTAGAGAAAGCATTTCCTTTAGAATTCATATGTTCAGCATCTTTCCGTGTTCTGTCTTTGCTAAAGTTATGGCATTGCATTTAGGGAGAAGAGGAAACAAAAATTTGCAGATGAAACTTTTTGGGTAAGCTGTTTGAAAACAGTGTTATTGCGGCATTTAACTGATCAGAATGCACATGCTGCTAGTTATGGAAGCAAGTAAGGAACTCTGCTCTATTCCTTCCCACCCATTCTCTTTAGCTCCTGGATGAGGCTGGAGAAGTTTGTTCTTTGTTGTCTTACCTTTTCCACCAACCCTCATTTGAGGTGATGCTTCCCAAGTCTCAGCAAAACCCTAGTGAATGAAAACACTTAATTCCTAATCCAGACCCTGTCAGATCTGATGCTTTTGTCCTATTCTGGAGTATGATATAGCAAATATCATTTAAAAACAAATATCAATTAAAAACACGCCAGTGTTTTTTAAGCACTGTAAGTACACTCCAGCTGGCTCTTTATAAATGTATGGTGTTTACACATACATGTCTCTTTTCTACTTTCATATGTCCTAAACTGTGCTGGACTAAATGTGTATCAGCAAGGCCAAAGTGTATAATACAAACAGACCTCATTTTGTTCCTTGGTGTGATTCTTTTAGTATCATTGGATATACTGAACCCACATTATGTATTTTTGCTGTGATTGTAAGGAAGAATGGGTCTGAATTTGGTTGCAAATATGATATTTCTCTTTGGTAGATTTTCATTTCCTCCCTCTGTCTATCAGCTTGTTACAGGTGTTGTAGTTGATGTGATCTGAAATATGATCAGGGATACGTATGCATGTGGTTCCTGTTGGCCCTAACATGATCCAGCTCATCCCAGTTTTGAGCACAGATTTGACAAGATGACCCCAGAGGTCTCTTTTGGCCTAAGTTATTTTAAGATTCTGTAATTCTGTGTTTGGTTTCTTTGTGTAGAGTATTCAGTTAGAAAGATCTTATACAGGCAGGCTGGTTTGTCCATAAAAGCACAGTGGCCTTGGGGTGTGCTGATCCACCCAAGTTACTTCTTGGCAGGAGAAACACAATCTCTGGTTCCCGTTTTGCCTGCTTTTATAGCTGCTCCTGGGTCTGGTAGGGGGTTCTCATGATGCAGAGAATTACTTTGCTGTGTAGGCACTCATTGCTGCTGTGGTTGAGTTGTTGGCTCAGTAAAACAGATGACTGCATGCTTTGAAGAAGCTTGCTGCGTGTGCTGGCATGTTAGGCAGGCATAATAAAAATGTAGGTCTTACTACACTGCCTTGTGGCATGCTTGTGTGTGAACTCAGGCCATTCCTGGCAGGAGTGATGCTAAGCATTGGTTCACCCAGAGAGAGAAAACTGGGAGAACAAGCTGAGCTACAGACATGACCTGTGTTAGTTTGTTTTGTATATAGCTTTTAACATGCTGAGCACACTGAAAGAGTGATTTAGAGACAGCTGCATAGCACTCATCTGTGCTCTGATATCTGAACCCAGAGATTAAACTGCCGTGCAAAGGAGAACCCCCAAGATAGTGGTGGAAAGAGATTATGATTTAAGTAGGCTGATGGTCAGTAATTAATCCTAGCTGAGGTGCTTCTTATGTTGCCTTACAATGACCTACAGCCTTAATTGTGATTGCAACTGTGATTTGAAACATTTTCTGTTTCCAGCTTTAGGAAAAAGCCTTTTTTTATAGCAGAATTTTTGTGACAGTTTCCAACTAAAAGGCCTCATTTGCAGGCACAACCAGATACCCTTTCTCAAATGCAGAAAAACCTGACAGCTGAGACCCAAAAGATGTGAGGAGCCCTTTCCAGACAGCAGATGGTCAGAAGGAAAGGAATGTTCTTGGCAGGAGTAGAAAGAGAGGTCTAAAACACCTTCGCTTTGTATTTTGTTTTGTCTATTTTAGGTTATTTTTCTTCTTTAAAAAAAAAAAAAGAAAAAAAAAAGTATAAATCCAATGACATTATGTGCTTGTAGTGAAGCAGGAAAGTCTTGATAATGCTGTATCTGACTGTTGTCACTGTGATGCAATTGAACTAATTAATATCTAATGCTTGAAGCTTGAGGACGTGAAACCTCATAGGTTGAAGGAGGTCAGGATAGAGGTTTTGGTCAAGAAAGACAGATTTCCTTAGCCCAAGCTTATTGAACTTGTGAATGAATAATGATTTGACTAATTGTTACTGTACTTGGGGGAAAAAACAGCTGTTCACAGAATGTTTTTTGCGTCTACTTTTTCTCCTCTGCCCTTCCAGTGAAGTTTGCTTTTAATTCACCGGCAAAGATGAAAGTATCGTTCACTGAACACTCAACCAGTTTGGTTTAATTTTCCTATGTTTCTGAGAAGGGAGCCAGAATTTAAACCTGGAACCTGTTGCTGCTAATCAAATTAAAACTGAAAGGTAAGAAACTGTCTCTTCTTTTTTCCTGGAGTTCGGGCTTTGTCCCTTCTACTCCTCCCTGCTGCTCACAGATGTATTTCCAAAACTTCGTCTGTCATCTCATAGACACACTTTCCTGGAATTTGAATATCCATCAATAGTTGTTTTTGTGAAAGGAAAAAGGCTCAAGCTTTTGTGATTAGCAGAAACTGTAGAAATGTCTATATATAAAAAGTATAATGTCACCTGTGTATTTAGTTACTATCGCATGAAAGACTTGGGGTGAGGCCAGCAAGACTGTGTAAGAAGATGGGAGGTTCACAGATATTTTTATACAGCTTATTTGGGAGCCTTCAAACTGGTTTGGTTCTAGGATTAGTGTCTGGTGTCAGGCTCTCTACCACATGTTCTACCACTATGAGTTGTAACAGGATGTGCATAAATAGACAGGCAAACCCAGCTCCAGGTTTTTCAGCTCTTCTCACTTTTTGCATTGTAATTGAACTTTTTTTATTTTTACCTTTGATTTATTAGCACAGATATTCCCTAGAACAATCCATATCAGCTATTTATATTCATAAACCTATTCCTATTTGTTCCAGCAATCTCAGCCAAGAACATCCCAGAACTGACATTCTGAAAGTCCTTTTGTTTATGGGAAATTTTACACATTTAGATTTTCCAAACACTCAACTGGGGAGTGATCACTGCAAACATCTGAGAATACTTTAGCTCTTCTAATTCTCTCATGATGTCTCACTAATATCCAAAGAGGGAAAAACTGCTTATTTTATAAACTAGCTTGCCAGGTTTCTTCAAAAGCTGTTAGAGTCCCAAATTTTCTAAGCAGACATTTGTTTCTTGAATATTTTTTTATTCCTCCTCTCTTAGCCACAGCTAATATTTTTCTCTTTATGGTGTGTGTCAGGACTGGCTTTTTTGGGCATATAAGGTCTGTTGTCTGTTACTGGGGGCTTTTAAGTGGAACTCAAGCTTAAAGGCAAGTCTTCTGCATAGGAGCAAATTTTGCCCTACTTCAGTCCCTCTGTAAGTATAAGTGTAAATTGATCACGAAACTTGGAATTCAACTTTGTCTTTTAGTTCTGGTTAAAATAAAAGCTACTGAATTTTAAAAGTTCAGATGTTCATTAAAACACACACAGCACTGCCCCTGGGATCATACCTAAGGTATTTGTAGGTAAGCAATACTAACATACAATTTGCAAAGCAATAACCCGATATCCCAAGTGAAAGGGAAACTCTGTGAAGCTAAAAGGTAAGTAATAAATACTGATGAACAGGGATTGTGGAAAATGACAATTGAAAAAAGTTGTAAATCCCAAGGTTTTAGTTGTTTTGCTCTTATTTATTACCTTAGGTACAGAGTTTTACTGTTTTCTGCTGGTGCCCTGGGGGAAAGGTCTTCGTCACTTTAGATGAAAAAGGCAGTTTTCAAAATGTTATTAACATCTTCTGCCCTGCTCACCTGACTTACAGGTAGTAAAAAAAGTGGGATTTTTTGGCAAACAGTAGGAGCAACACAGGAAAGGCTTCTGATAGTTATTATTGGCAATTATTGATAATTAAGATTTGCTAGATGCTGCAGAGAAATAGCAAACTAAAGTATTCATTCCTTTATCATTTCAAGATATGCTGCTCTTGATCCCTTGAAATGTATAGCAAAATGGGACTACCATTTTAGAGCAAGTCTTTTGAACTTCATTATGTCTGGCAAAAACTCCAGTCCAGGAGAACACAGAAGTTTTGAATTCATAAACTGCCCACAGCTTAAAATTAAACACAGGTAAAAGCACTTGCTGGAACTTCAGCTGAGGAACTCATTTTGATCAATGAATAAATCTATGACTCTTAGCAGAGACACTCCAATGTAAGAATGATGCCAGCATTTTCAATCACTGCACCTCTGCTGGAACAGTGATTGCTATCTGACCTAGAATCATAGAATCATAGAATAGTTTGGGTTAGAAAGGACCTTAAGATCATCTAGTTCCAGCCCCCCGGGCCATGTGCAGGGAGACCTCACATTAAACCATGTCACCCAAGATTCTGTCCAACCTGGCTTGAACACCGCCAGGGATGGAGCATTCACAACTTCCTTGGGCAACCAATTCCAGTGCCTCACCACCCTAACAGTAAGGAACTTTTTCCTTATATCCAATCTAATCTTCCCTGTTTAAGCTTTAACCCATTATCCCTTGTCCTACCACTGCAGACCATAATGAAGAGTCCCTCCCCAATATCCTTATAAGCCCCCTTCGGATCCCAGAAGGCTGCTATGAGGTCTTCACTCAGGGAAGAGGTGATATGAGCCAGTATGTTGGGAGAAACCATTGTTCTGATGTTACAATACCACAAAGTTGCTGAGATACAAAATGCTAAATAATTGCAACCTACCCTCAGTATAACAATACCACGATGGCTGGCTGGGAAACACCCTGAAAGTAGAGAGCAAAATTTTACTGAGGATCAAGTTCCAAAAATGGCAAAACAATTCAAATCTAAGAAATAGCTTAGATGATTCAATACCCAGGTACAACTAAACTAGTAAAACTTTGATGAATTCATCCCAACTCACGCACTTCATTATTAATTGAAAATACTTATAGACTTATCTACTAAGGGTGTGTAGCCTTAGAGGCTGAATTTGTACTAAGGAAGGGGAGAATTTTAAGGAGAGATGCATCATCTCAAAATCATGTCATCATGTGATATCTCAAAATTTTGCAAGAGCAAGAATCTCCTTAGTATTTCATCAGTTTGTAACACTAGGTGAGGACTAGACGGGAGAGTGATGGGTGAGGATTAGCAAGGATATATCATCCTGTACCTCTAGTTCTAGTGCTCTAAACAGGTGGACAGACGGGCTAAGAGAACAGTGGCGTTAATGAAAAGCTCAGGATTTTGTGGGGTTTTCTTCTTTCAGGCTAAAAGTTGGAATTTTGGGAAAGGAGGGCTTGTGTTGCCTGAATATGCAAAATGCACTACCCAGTTTGCATTCCTCTGGGCCAGTGCATGGATTAGCAGATCTTTTTTGTATGTTGAGCTCAGGTGTTTATGGATGTGCTAGGTCTAACTGCTACTTAAATACAAATTATACTGTTTAATCTTCAAGCATTTGTACGTGGCAGTATTCCCACTGAACTATAGGAGTGTCTATGTACCTTGATGGGGAACACTTATATTATTGGCCCACTTTGTGAGCTGAGCACTCAGCACTTTTATTTTGCAAAAAATACCCTGGCTCAGAAGGTAGATCCTATCATTCCTGAGCCAAATTCAGTTGCTGAATAACTGCATTGCCTCTGTGTTGAAAAGAATTACCTTAGTATTGCCAAAGATTCAATATTTGGCTTTCTAAGCACAATTACTTTATTAATTAAAAAAAAAAAAGTGTGGGCTGAGTACAATACAGGATGAAAAAAAAAACAGTATGTGTAACTAGAAATGAAAGTATGCCTGTGTTTTGAATAATAAGAGACTCCTCAAAAATATTTCCACCTTCTTGTCATCTCTAAGTCAAGAAAAGAAAATAAGTTTTAAGTCTGTGAACCAAAATTCTTTTCCCAGCCACAATATTTCCTGGAAGAGAACTAGCAATATGTATAAAGTAGGGAACATGCTACAAGGCCAGCCAAGCCTGCCTCCTGTGGATAGTTAATCTATGGCTATAAAATTATATTGTTCTTTGTATTAGTCTTAAATGACTTGTACATATGTCCGTTGTTGTCAGCTTAGAAAGTACAGTTGTGAAACTTTGATCCAAATGCTTATACATTTTGTCATCTGAAAAGAACTGAAAGCAGCCCAGTTTCTTCAACAGTTCCATGAAGTCCTAGATGTCTGGGTTAGAAGTCTCTTCTAAGCATTCTTCACTGGGAAGCTGTAGGAAAACATGTTTTTAAAACTGTTTAACTCTTGCTGTTCAGTCTGAATATTGTTTGAGAGGAAGCCTTCTGTCTGCTTACAGTGAGCTGATCTGTTCATTAATATGCTTGCAGATGCTGAAATTAGGTCAATAATCAGCCACTGTCATACTTATGCAAGCAATTACAGTTCCCTTTCAGCAAACAATTTAAGTATTTAAGTTGGTTTAAGGATGGGCTAAAGTGTGCAATCAAAATCTGTTCTTTAAAATTGGGGGTTAAACCTAGTAAGTTCTCTGCTAATCCAGAATCTGGCTGAACAACGAGCTGCATTGATAGTCAGATCTGCTGGAGAGATGAGTGACAGAGCCAATGTAATTTGTGGCGTGACTTGACTTATCTTTGTATTAGTTTCCCCACAGCTGATTTTGTTCTTTCTTCCGTGAAGGTTTGTCCTTTGTACTCCTTTTTCTTCTTGGTAGCAGAGAATCAGAAGAGAAGTTGCTTCAGGAGAAAATGCTGCTTGAGTTAAAATATTGGAGGCAATGATGAAGTACCTTGAGTTTTAGATTTGGGGGAATTAATGTCTTCTCAGATTTGAAAAGGAAAATTCCCCCCTCCCTGACTTGAGTCTATTTGATTCAGGATGAAACCTCATGCACTAGGGGGCCTGACAGGCCATGGAAGGAGAACAGGTTGTCTGAGAAGGGATTAGGGCTCTGTGAGTTACCAAGATTCAGCTCCAGATAAACTTGGGAGCATCAGAGACATAAATTTAGTTTTCAGCATCTGATTTTCTCCCATGGAAGTCTCCAAAGTGCTAGAACTTGCAGAAACAGTGCTGAAGCGCAGCTAGCCTGTGGGCAAGGAATAAAATGAGCTCTACTTTGCCACTGACCAGTTTCAGCTGCTTCCATCTTCAAGGCTGCGTGAAGTGGCCTCATCTTGCATTTCCGGTAGGTTTGCTGAAAGAGAGGGAAGAGCACACCTGGAGACACAATACGGTTCTTCACATGTAGAATGTTCTTTGTGCTTAGATTCCCTTTTTACACTCTATATTTTGCTCCACATCTGCATGTGCGTAGGTAG
Source organism: Psilopsiagon aymara (assembly GCA_024733675.1). Lineage (NCBI taxonomy): Eukaryota > Metazoa > Chordata > Aves > Psittaciformes > Psittacidae > Psilopsiagon > Psilopsiagon aymara. Next base: position 33,484 of record JANRGW010011049.1, on the reverse strand, counting down.
TCAAATACTAAAATTGCTTTGTAAGTACATAGTTAAATCACCTGAGTGGAAAAAAGGGTCCTGTGGGAGTGGCATCATACCTAGCATGCATGCATAGCTAGCTATTAGACTCCTTTTCAAAGCAGTGCTACATCTGTTAAACTTATGGCTTCAGATTATGCCTGGCAGATGTGATCTCCTCTTCCAAAACTGAAACCGCTTTCTAATCTTGTAGCAGTGTTAAGGAGCAATTAGCAGGTTAACTTCTTTATACCAGCTAAAAGATTTTGTCCTGGGAGAAGTAGACAGTTGTAACCAAATTTAGGCTTCTTTTCCATTTTTGAGTGGCTTACTGGACTATAGGTATGGAAAAATTCTGAATTGAAGTTGAGTGTTCACTGAACTTGTGAGTGATAAAGAGGTGTTATTTGCTCTTCACAATATTCACAATATTGTGCTTCTCTACATAGGATACCAGTTTATTAAATATTTTCTATTTACAGGGCACTTTGGGGATTATTTTGGAAAGGCAAAGAGACTGCATTTTTCCCTTTCACTTTGGTTCTTACCTTGTTCCAAAACAGCAGGGAGAGAATTGCATAAAAAAACCCAAACCAATAATAGAACAACAACAAAAATCACTTGTGATGATTCAGTTCAAAAGAACTCTAATTTTGCTGTGTATATGGTGTTTCATCCCATGTTTTAAAGATTTAGTACTAGAACTAGAAGGTCTTGGGGAAAAGTCCCCTGGGAAGCAGTCTTGTTCTCAAGTTTGTGAACTTAGATATAGTTAAAGGCAAAACCAGACAAAAATAACACTGATCACATAATAACAATTATCAGGAGAGAAAAGGTGGCTAAGGATTTTGATTTGGAATCTGTAATACTAGATTGACTTCTTAAACTGGTTAGAGGGGGAAATGTTTGATTTTCTCTTTTTTCCCTTTTTTTCCTTTTTTTTTTTTTTTTTTTTTTTAACATATGCCTCTGATTATCTAGCTTTTTTAGTGGTGCATAGTAATATAATTTAGATGGTCATATTTGTAAATATGAAAGGGTTAGTGGATGCAGTGGTACAGTTGATTCAATTGTTGCTATAGATGAGGACTAGATCAATACAGTTTAAAGCAATGGGAGAAAACACCTCCAAAAATATGAGTTTTAAATTTTATAAATGGCTCAGGCATCAGTGAACTGGTATTGCTTCCAGGCTTGTCATGATGAGTCCTATTTCAGTTCCAAGTAGCAAATACCTTTGCATCATAATCAAGCCTTTGGCTGGCCTAGTCTTTTCATCTGTGAGCCTACAGCTTTCGGTGCTGTGAGCCTCCAGGCCTTACTGAGAGCTGTTTCATGTACCACATGGTGTGTAATAATACTTCTCTCTAAACTAAAACTGATTCTTTATTAAGAGCGCAAAGTTTCTGTGTCTGTAAATTGCACTCCAGCCATGTGCACGCAGAATAGCTTAACTGGTATCCAAACTCAAAAAAAAAAAAAAAAATCATGTTAGTTCTTCCAAAGCCTGTGGAAGAGTGCTGCAGAAACTGCCTTCATAGAAGTATTTCAAGAGAAAGCACATGCTAGAACAAACAGCTAATAAATGAATAATTTTTAAAATTAGCTGTGTTTGTATACACAATTATATACACATAAACAGATAGCAGCTGTAAAGAACTCTTTCTGGAGGAAGGTATAATTTCCTGGATGGAGATTTCCAGGCAGTCTTGTTCTGACACTGTCAGAGATATATTAATGAGCAAGACCAGTAACTGATCTGGCACTTCCAATTCATCTATTTACCTGAGTTGCGCATAAACTGAGGATTTAGGGGAATGACAAATGCTTGCTGCTGGATATGTGTATTTTCTCATTGAAACTAGAAACAGTTTAGCAACTTCACTCTGCTTTGGTTTGTAATTTATTGACATGTATTCCTAAGGTTATGCTGCTTTTTAAGAAGACTTTTTGGTTTAATAAAATGTAAGTAATTGCTTTGATGCTTTGGATTTAGGGAACTGTTTATCTTGCTTAAATGTGATGACATTTTTTTGTAGTTTTATCATCTTCATTGATACACAGACATGGTTTGTAACACTGATTCTGTCTTCCAAGAAAACTAGCTAGCTAAAAATGTAGAATGACTGGGAACTTTAGGACGAAACAATTAATTTAGAGATAGTCAGCTGGTATGATTTAGTTCACATTATTCACTTAGGCAATAAGAATGAATATTTGAAAAATATATTAAAAACCTAAAGCCTCATTTTGCTGCTAATTTTGGTGTATTTGCCAAGGAAAACAACCATATATTAGAAGAAAAAAAGATAAATTTCTGTTTTGAGATTCTATTAAATAATCCCTTGATTGATTTAAAATTTACTTCAAAATCTGCACTTTCAAACTTGCCATGTGTTTCTGTGTAAATGCAGAGGCAGATCTACCAACGGTTATGTCTGACTTTGCTCTTATTTGGCATTTTTGGAGTTTTGATATTAGCATGTGTATCTGTGGCAGTAACAACTGAAGCTCATGGTATTGCTTATGATTGAATGCTGAATTCGTAAACTCTTTTTTTTTTTCTTTCAAAGTATGCTGTTTCCATGAACAAATGTGAATCTTTTCACATGGAAACAATTGTGTCCAGAAGATTGCTGGAGCAGTTTTGGAGGCCATTTTTAATTTTACAATTTGCTCACATACACTGTGCCCTTGTTTCTGCCTAGAATCACAGAATCAGCTCATCTGGAAAAGTTCTTTAAGATCACTGAGTCCAACCATTACCAAGTTCTACTTGAAGATTACCAAGTTATACTTGAAGACTGCCAAGCTCTACACCAAATCCTGTCAGTGAGGGCCTCATCTACACAGTTTTTGGACACTTCCAGGGAAAGTGGTTCCTCCACTTCCCTGAGCAGCCTGTTCCAATACCTGATTACCCTCTCTGTGAAGAAATTCTTCCTAATATCCCATCTGAAGCTTTCCTAGTGAAGCTTGAGGTCATTACCTCTTCTCCTACTGCTTGTTACTTGGGAGAAGAGATTGACCCTCACCTCACTACAACCTCCTTTCAGGCAGCTGTAGAGAGCTATAAGGTCCCCCCTGAGCCTTCTCTTCTCCAAACTAAATCCTCTTAGTTCCCTCAGTCATTCCTCATCAGACTTACTCTCCAGACCCTTCACCAGCTCTGCTGTCCTTCTCTGGACCTGAGGTGCCCTGCTTCAGCACCTCAGTGTCCTTCTTGTAGTGAGGGGCCCAGACCTGAACACAGGATTCAAGGTGAAGCCTGACCAGCACAGAGTACAGGGGGATGATCGCTGCCCTGGCCCGGCTAATCACACTGTTGTGGATATAGGCCAGGGTGCTGTTGGCCTTTTTGGCTGCCTGCGCAAAAGGTGGCTCATGTTCAGCTCTGTCAATCAGCATCTCCAGGTCCTTTTCTTTGGAGCAGCCCATCAATCCAGCCTGCCCAGGTCCCTCTGCAGAGCCTCCCTACGTTCCAGCAGATCAACACTCCCAGCAAACTTGGTGTCATCCACAAATTTACTGAGGGTGCACTCAATTCCTTCATCCAGATCATCAGTGAAGATACTGAACAACACAACAACACTGGCCCTAACACCAAGCCCTGAGGGACACCACTAATGACTGGTTGCCAACTAGATGTGATATCATTTGCCACCACTCTTTGGGCTTGGCCATCCTGACAGTTTCTGACTCATCAAAGAATATACCTATCCAGGCCACAAGCAGACAATTTCTCCAGGAGAACACTGTGGAAGACAGTGTCAAATACTTTACTTAAGTACAAATAGACAACATCCATGGCCTTTCCCATGTCAACCAGCTGTGTCACCTTGTCATAGAAGGAGATCATGTTGGTTAAGCAAGACCTGCCCTTCATGAACGTGTGCTGACTGGTCCTAATCCCTCCATTTTCCCACACATGCTTTATGACCTCGCTTAGGAGCATCTGCTCCACAACCTTCCCTGACACTGAGGTCAGGCTGACAGGCCTGTAGTTTCCAAGATCTTCCTTCCTGCCTTTTCTGTGGAGAGGTGTCATGTCGGCCAACCTTCAATCCTCTGGGCCCACTAGATTAAGACTGCTGGTGGATGATGGAAACGGGTTTAGCAAGGTCCTCTGCCAGATTCTTCAGCCCTCTTGGGTGTAACCCATCTGGTCCCGTAGACCTGTATGCGTCTAAGTGGAACAGGAGGTCCCTAACCATTTCTTCCTGAATTATGGGGACTTCAACCAGCTCCCATCTCTGCCGTCTGACTCAGGGAACTGAGTACCCTGAGGATGGCTGGTGTGACTATTAAAGACTGAGGCAAAGGCAGCATTAAGTACCTCAGCTTTTTCCTCATCCGTAGTCACCAGGTTTTTCATCCAGCAGAGGATGAAGGTTCTCCTTGGCCCTCTTTTTATTGTTAATATATTTGTAAAAGTACTTTTTATTAATAATTTATGGCAGTGGCCAGATCCAGTTCCATCTAACTTTGCCTTTCTAGCTTTCACTCTACATAACCTAAAAACATCCTGCTCGTGGGGTGACAGTCCATTCATCCACAGGTGATAAATTCTGGCTTTTTTTTCTCCTGAGTTCAAGCAATATCTCCCAGTTCAGCTGAGCAGGTCTCTTCCGCACTGATTTTATTTTCAGCACATAAGGACTGCCTGCTCCTGTGTCTTGAGGATTTCATTCCTGAAGAGTGTCCAATCTTCCTTGACTTCTTTGTCCTTTAGTGCTGTTTCCCAAGGAATTCTGCCAACCAGAGTCCTAGACATGCCAAAGTCAGCCCTCTGGAAGTCTAAGGTGGAGTTTTTGTTGACCATCTGACTTTTCCAAGGATTGAAAATTTTATCATTTCATGATCACTTTGCCCAAGATGGCCTCCAGCTGTCATATCACCCCCCAGTCCTTCTCTGTTTACAAACAACCAATCTAGCCAGGCATTTCCCCTAGCTGCCTCACTAACCAGCTGGGTTGGGAAGTTATCTATCTCCCACACCCTCCAAGAACCTCCTGGATTGTTTTTTCTCTGCTGTGTTGTACTTCCAGCAGACATCTGGCAGGTTGAAGTCCCCCATGAGAATAAGGGCAAGCAATCATGAAACTTTTCCCAGTTGTTTGAAGAACACTTCATCTGTAGCTTAATCCTGGCCAGGTGATCTATAACAGGCTCCTACCAAGATTTCTCCTTGGTTGGCCTGCCCCCTGATCTTCACTCCCAAACATTCTTCTCACTCACTATATTGAGTTCAAGGCAGTCAATGCACTCGCAGAAATAGGATGCAACCCCATCACCTCTTTCTCCTTGCCTATCCCTTCTGAAGAGCCTGGTGCCACCCATTGCAGCATTCCAATAACGCAAGTCATTCCACCACATTTCTATGATCATGATTATGTCATGATTTCCCCACTGCACAATGGCTTCCACCTCTTCCTGTTTGCTGCCCAAGCTGTGGGCATTGGCATAAATGCATTTAAGTTGCCTTGTGGATCTGGGCTCCAGCAGCAGCATACTGCCCAGTGGCTCATGTCTAGCAAGCCTGGTGTTATTCCCTTCCCCCTTCAAACATAGATTAAAGTTCTATAAACCCTGCTAGCTGCTGGTCTAGAATCCCTTCCCCTTTTCAGACAGGTGTACCCCATCTGCTGCCACCAGGCCTGGTGCTGTGTAAACTGACCTATGGTCAAAACACCCAAAATTCTGGTGCTAACACCAGCCACGGAGCCAAGAATTAATTAATAAGATTTTTCTGATGTCACCATTGTCATTGATTATAACTGGCAGGAGGGATAAGAATACTGCTTGATCTCCCAAAGCCTGCACCGGTACCCCCAGAGCCTTGGAGTCCTTCTTGAGTCCCATCAGACTTCTTGAAGAGATTTCCTCAATGCCCACCTGGAAGACTAATAAAGGATAATAGTTGCAGGGCCATACCAGGTGAGATTTCTGAAGCCCCTTATCCTGGCTCCAGGGAGGCAGCAAACTTCTCTGTGAGTCTGGTCAGGTCGACGTACAGGACCCTCTGTTCCTCTTTTTTCAAGGAATTTATATTACTTGACTCTTAAAATATGTTTCTGCCTCAAAATATATTTCAACAGTCAAGTAATATAAATTCTTTAAAAATGGAGTTTTATAAGGGAAATACTGATGCAATGTTAGCTACTTGCATAGCAATTTTACCAACAGCCCCTCCCAGTCATTTATTCTGACTTTTCATTTCTTTTGCTTTTCTCCCATCTGCAACTGGCTTTTTCTGATGGTTACTGTTTCTTCCATTGAGTATTCATGCACTGACAGGAAAATTTGCTCCAGTTTCCTTTCTACAGCGGGTTTTCATGAGAATTAAATCCCAAACTAGTTGTGTAGATGAGACAATATTTGAATCATTTGGTCAAAATAATACCGTTATTTTTCAGTTTCAGGACCTTGTCAATTTAAAATTTCTTGTTTCACTTTTAATGCCTTATCTAAATGGTGTTTCCACCACACTCATCAATTTTTATGGTGTGTTGTAAATGATTCCCAAGTCTTTTGTGGTGATTTACAAAATTTATCTATTAAAAAAATTGCAATACAAGAATGCAATAGTTTTCCGCTGCATGCCATGAAGTTTTCAAGTAATAACTCTGTTCTGTCAAGGGTGTTATGACATCCTAGAAAACAGTTTACGCAGATACCTTACTGCAATTGATGATGGTATTTCAGGTGGGTTTCAGTTAAATCAAGCCCTTAATTAAGCATGGAAGGCAGCTTAGTACCTTTTAGAATTGTTTAATATTAATGCAGAAATTAGCTAAGTTATTTCTCAAAGTAATTAAAATCCTTCTCATGATTTTATATATGTATTTCCTTCTTGATTGCACAACTGATTCTCAGTGCTATATTCCTTACTAACTTCATGGTTAACCTTAACATATGCACAGGCAAATTCAATTTTCCTGCAGAAATTAGTATGGATTTTGAGCAGAAAAAAATCTGAATCAGCATGGCTTGGTGCTATCATATATATTATGCATGTATTGCAAAGAAGAGATCAAAGATGTAAATAAACCCATTAGCAATATAGGTTGTTTGCATTATTTCTGTAAATTTCTTTAATTGCAGTGTAAGAATTTTTAAATGGAGAAAAAGTAAGGACAAAACAATGTTAGGAAGTTTAGGTAAAGCAGTGTGAAATCAAAAGTGAAGGAAAAATAAATTGATTCTTGATTTTAGGTGTTGCTCAGGAATCACATTAGTTATAAAACTCATTGTCACAATATCTTGCAGAAAGCAAGAGACTTGGGATAGAAGCAGGATTAGTAAACAGAGCTAAGGAATAGTTATCCTGCAGAGGTTCTGTGGAAATTGTGTGTGTGAATATTTATTTAAAAGACAACGTGTTCCTGTCAGAAACCAGCCAGTTGTGGGGTTTTATTTGGAGAAAAAAAGTGCCTATCTTTTTATTCATCAGTGATTTAGGTTTAGGGATTCTTAAGGGCAGAAGTCACAGAAAATTATGGTATACATATTCAACCAGAAATAAGTATATATGGAAAGAGATAAGGTTGTAAGATAATACTAGATTTTCAGAAGTCATGTAAGACTCTAGCAAAGGCAGTTTCTAATTGGTGAAGTGTGTGAAAAGATTTTCCTTGTATGCAAGCTTTTCATGGCTGCATAATGCATTGGGTTTTTTCATCTCTCTGAAACAGCCAGTAGTAGCCCCAGTTAGAGATCAGATAGACAGCTACTTAACTGACCCATAGGAACAATTTCTAATCTGATGAGTTCAAATTTTCTAGATTACGATCTACTGGTATGGGAAGAATTGCACTCCCATTGTTGAGGGTTTTAAGGGCAGCTAGTGTGGTTTTAAGGAAAGCTAGTGTGGGTGTTTTCCATACTGTCCTGGTTCAGATAGTGGCAAGCACATTTCTGGGTCACAGGCAATTGTTCCTGCAGATACACTGATTACTTGACAGTGACTCTTGACGATAACTAACTATTGTAATAATTGCTACTCTGGCTAAAGGTGTTCTATCTCCCCACCATTGTTCTTCAGGGTTTGGAAATAAGTCATATGCTGGGTTCAAAATCAATAAAGTGAGTCATTTTATGGTTATTTGTGCTTTATAAAGCTATGGGTAAAGAAGTCATTAAGAACCACTTACATTTATGTGGCCTTGTCTCTCCTTGACCTGAAAGCTCTATACAGCAAGTTGATTGAAGTTCTTGATCAGGGCAGCAAGATGCTATGTTCCCTTCATCCAGCAGTAACTCTTCAAAAAGTAGTCTGTGTAAGAAAAAGAAACACTGTAAAAAAAGATGCATGATTAATCGGTACATATTTGCTCATATTTCAATGTTACCTGCTTTCTGGGAATATAGTAGAAATTAATAATTTCTAACATCAGAGGATGCAATCAATGCTGGTTTTGACTGACTAAGGATTTCTAGGTTTTATCTATGAAAAAGCCAGTTGGCATCATTAGAGATAAAAAAAATAAATAATAATTCAATACAACTTTTTTTGCTTGAAAACCAAGAAGTTAAGCTGAAAGGTGTTTCATAGGAACTTGCCGATGCTGCTGAAATCTTTATGTTAAAAAGGTCAAAATCAATGGTCAGCTCTCTAATTTCACTTCAGGAGTGTGTTGAATACATCATTTTGTATTTACTGATGTGTATTTACTACATATACAATATACTTCATATTTTATCACTGTGAAAGTTAATGCATTGATTTCACATGTGCAAGAAAGTATACAATGGCATTAAGCCAATTTTTGTCATGGGAAATTCCTTGTGTTTATTTAGAGGGGGGGAAAAAAAAAAAAGGATAGAAAATCCTGAAATTCCCAAAGTATTCAGATTCTAGATTTTTATCAGCTCTTTGACTGTGGCAGCTCTATGAAACACCGCGTTTTTACATTTAGTGAGTACATTGGAGTGTATTATCTCAATTTTGATGGTAAGTTGGGTAATAAAACTGTACAAATATTCTATTTATTTCCCAACAATAGCATAGTTTTGATGACAGCATGAAGGTCTGCTCTTACAAGTTCTATAGTACTTTCTGAATACTCAGACAAGAAGAAGCCGCTGGTTCATTCAGACCCTTGTTGCTTCATTTTGCTTATTCAAACAGGTAGACTTGAAGTCTTCATTTTATCAGCATCTCTAATTTTCACAAAGTAAGCTGTCTAAAAGAGGTGCTCTTTCAAAACTGGCCCCTTTTGACATAGAAATCAGGAGGGCCAGTCCAGCCTCTACCTGTGCAGAGCTGCTTAGATAACTGCACATAAGAAATCATTATTCCTACGCACTCATCTTCCTGCACCATTTGTATGTAACACCCACCGATCCCCCCTTTCCATGTCTTTTCTCTCACATCTCCATATGCTTCTCAGTTGAAAAAGACTTCTCAGTTAATCTATGAAATGTGTCCACTGCTCTCTCCTTCAAAGAAATTCCTTAAAACCCAACCATATTTCAATTATAGTGATTCCATACTTCTATTTCTCTGTGTCACGAGTTATAAAGAGAATTATTTTAAGAAATGATGCAGCAATGAAAAGGGCAATACAACCTTGAGATGCATTGGGAGTGGTATTTTGAAAGGATATGCTAGTGCTATTATAGAGGCTGTGGTACGACCTCAGAAATATTGTGTAGTGTTGATCACCCATGGACAGGAATGTTCAGTAAAACTGGAACAGATGTAGAGGAGGGTCATAAGGATTATTAAGGCATTAGAAAAGCCTTTTTTATGAGAAGAAACAAAAAGATTTTACATGTTCTAGCACAGCAAAATAAAAGCTAAAGGTTTATGGTTTCTGTCTAGGATATAACAGTTGGAGACACACAGGAAAGTACCTAAACTAACTGACATAGAAGAAAACAATAGTTCTTCAATAGATTTAAAATGAAAGTGTGTTTTCTTTTTTTCACTTTGAGACTAGCAAGGGTCTTGATGAAAATATAGGGGTAATAAAGTTCTGTGTGCATTCATAGAAGCAAAGTGAAATGCTGGGAAACCAAAATATGTGCCCTAGGAAATCCTTTCCTATGGATCCTGCAACATTTTAAGTTTTCTCCACTAATAATTTGAGTCTTTTACTTTTTATCTTGCACATCTGCTGTAAAACATTAACCTCATGCTCAGACATTCCTTGTCTTCCACATACTTCCTTGGTCACCATGTCCTTCTGTTTTCCATGTGTACAATGCGTATATTAGTATTCCTTACCTCAAAGGGACGCTGGAAAGATAAATATAGTAATGGCTGCATTGGCAGAGGAAAGTAAATATTTTATCATAGCCAAGGAATCGCTTTACATTCATGCATTTTCTCTGTTACATGGTGTCTTTTCTGTCAGAAGCCTATATAAAGCACACAAGCATAATAATGAAATGTTTGGTTAGCTTACCTACAGATATTCACATATCTGCATTTCCCAGGTTTTATGATATAGAATGTAATATTATTCAGAGCTTGTTCTGGGCTCCCCCGTATAAGGCTGACATGGGCATGCTGGGATGAGTTCAGCAGAGGACCAGAGATGATTAAGGAGCAACTGTCTTAGGATGGGTGGCAGAGCTTTTTCAGAGAGAGCTGAGGAGGAATCTTATCATTGTGTACAAACATTTCATGGGGTAGTAAAGAAGATGGAGGCAAGCTCTTCTCAGTGCTGCTTGGTTCGGTGCAAGAGGCAGTTTTATTTAAACAAAAGAAAAACCTTTTTCACCTCAAGCCTGGTTGAATATTGGAACAGATTGCCTAGGGAATTTTGTGGAGTCTCCATTCTGAAGATATTGGACCTGGCCCTGGGCACCCTAGCTGGCCCTGCTTGAGTAGGTGGCAGTTGGACTAGAGGTCTTTTTCTTCCTCATCTTGATCCCTAGTGTGATAATGAGTGATAGAAAAAGAAAACTTCTTTTTGTAAAATTTCTAGAGTGAACAAATCTTCAAATATTTCATACATACTGTTAAACTAGATATAGCAGGACAAACCTGAGATTTGATCATTTGAACAGCTTTCTGCTGCCTAAGTGTGTGGCAGATTGAAAGAAGTATGAATGGTGAATTTTATACCTTATTGTCACTTGGACTTTTACCATTGGCTTCTGTGCAGTCAATGTAAATGTAAATGACTCAATGGTGAGCCACTGTTTTTCTTAAAGCTGCTGTTTTCTTTACATTCTGGAACAGTATTCATTTACTTCTCAAAAGGAAAAGCTTAAATCTGTACATTATAGAAGTATATAATGACATTTTTGATTTATGCTTTCTAAACAAAAAGAAATATACATCCTGTAGAGGGATCTGGCAAGAAGAAAATAACTTGTGGCTTCTACATCAATTTCATAAAATAAATGTAATTCTACTGCATGAACAATGGAGGGTTAGTTTAAGTCTGAGCTTAAATTTTCTGTAGTGACAACCAAGAAATCCAAAGTAGCAGACTCCCAGTGCAGATATCTTCTTAATTAAGTTGCTTCACACAATGAAAGCCTACTGTTCTAAATCCTAAAGGAATACTATAAATACATATTTTTCTTCCAACAATGTAATTCTACCCCACATAGTAGAAACATAGACAAAGAAAGCAAAGAGGGACAATAGTTCCTTGAGGAAGCCTTTTATCTTGGCATTTGCTTGTGAGGGAAACATTCACCTGCATCTGAGGGATGAACCCTGCTGAGATGTGCTGGAATAGCTCTAGTACCAGTTTATAATTCCAGATGTTTTCTTTTGAAAACTTTCTGAACATCTTGTTAAGGCAAGATTCACCATTTTTTTAATCAGCTGAACTAACTAAAAAAAGAACAACATCAAGATCTGTCCCAGAAGGACTCCTTCCTGGACAGAGCTTTTTGTTCCATGATGAGAGACAGAATCAGAGCTGTCCAAATAATAAAAACCAGATTCCTGAAGTGGCTTTTGAGGGGGAGACTCTAATATGATTTATTGCTCATTGTAGTGCCTGATTATCTGTTGTCATGAGTTTTCATGTGGCCACTGGTATACGTCAAAATGTTGTGAAAGTTTAATAAAAGTTTGAACATGAAATGCATTTACATTATTTATTGTTCTAGCCCAGTTCTGGTTTAAATGCAATAATACTGTGCTATCCAGTCAGACAGCTGAAAGTATTCAGTAACTAATCAAATGTCATTAATGGAAAAATGTGAAAACAAAATATGAAACAATTCTTTCCAGGAATACTTTTGGACTAATTTTAATTGTCCAGATGAGATCTGTAAATTACAAACACATTTACATAAATTAACATCTGCTCATAAAATATTTGTTAGACATTGTAATCAGTTTGGTTTTGACCCCTCTAAAAACATTATGTTGCTAACTCTCATTAACCTACATTAGCTATTCACATCTCTTATAAAATACAGCAAAATACCCAGTCATATGTACTACCCTTGTCACTTTTTAATGCCAACCACAACAGGGTTTATTCAGAACCAGTTGTAGGTCCTTATAAAGTGGCAGTGTCTCTTGCGGCACTAAGAAGAAAAGACAAATGCTCATTATGTAAAGTTAAGCTGTATGTGGTGTCAAACTGGATAGTAGCTTCAAAATGTTTTGTCAGTTGTTAGGCATTTTGTGGAATGTGTTTTACTCATGGAGTAAAATCTATTTCCCATCTTCTCTGGGCTTTCGAGAGGCTCTGGCAATAACCATGGCTTCTGTCTGCGTGTTCTTATTTTGTATTAGGAAGAAAAGACTTAAAAGAACGAAAGGCCTAACTAAAGAGGTATACAGACAATGTGATGTCAAGTGAATGCAAAGTATTGTGTTAATGTATTTTGGAGGGAAGAAAATAGTCTATCACCCTACTTTGCACTCTGCTAAATTAACTGTGTCAACTCAGGCAAGGGAAACCACTATCGCATTAGACATCTTGGTGTTGACTTCTCAATGTGAAACTGCAGATGAAAAGTTAAAGAGAATGGTGAAATTGCAAGAGGAATAGAGGACAAATAACAGAGTAATGCCATGGGTAGGTCCTGTCTGAATTACTGCGTACAGGTACTGGTCATTGGCTCTCGGTACTACAAAACTGAAAGGGATGTTGGAAAAGCTGGGGAAAAAAATGTTGAAGAAGCACTGCAGCCAGATGGAAAAGGTTGGCTGGCTTGCCTTAGAAAGAAAGTGTGACCACTTAACTGGAGTCAGGAGGGCTTGGCAGCTCTGCTTTTCATGTGCAGGATTGGAGCTGAGGTCTCTTACTGTGCTCTGCAAAGCCCACAGCAACTGTTGAGAGGAAAACAGTATGGTTTAAAGGCCATTCTCTAAAGAGCCATGTCCCTTGGATTCACTAATCTTAGATTTAAGAGTCAGCTTTATTATTTTAACTAGTTTACAAGGAGGCAATATACGTGGCTGTATATATTTGTCCAGTGGAGTTGCTTTTTTCCCCACTAAGTTTGCTTTTCTAGAATGTTGCATGCATGGAGAAAAGAAGGTTATTGGAAATTATTGTACTTGAAAAGGGCTTTAGCTATTCCCCAGAAGGAAAAGAAGTGAACACAGGGTCAACTTACAACCTGACCTTAAAACACAAAGTTGATAATCGGCCATCATTCCTTATTGTATCTATGATCTGATTTGTTGAAATGCTCAATAAATCCACTATTAGGAGAAAAAGTGCTTACATGCATTTTTTTTCTTTAAAAAAAAAATTAAACAACAAAATAAAAGATTGATTGACAAGACATCAATAAAGCTTTGAGCACACACTGCTGACCTTTTTTTCTTTGCACTGCAATCTGTGTTTATTAGAACTCAGCTCCTATAAATAGGTTTCTGTGGGTAAAAAAAGAAGCAGCTTCTTAGAGTTTTGTTCAATAAACTTCTATGAAAATTCTGAAGACTTACTACAAGGCTTTGAATTTAATTCATTTTGTCTTCCCTTCTTAAAAATAAGATATAAGTGGGGACGAAATCAGTTTAGCTGGTGCAGTGTTTTTTCTAAAGCCGTGTTCTTAAAATTCACCATTCCTTTCAAATGTCTGCTACAGCAGTTCATTCAGGCCAGGATATATATCATCTCACGCCTGGTACTGTAGGCTATTTCTTCTCTTTAAATAAAAACATAATATAAATCTATGCTGTACTTGAGTGGTGTAGGCACTCAGGTTAGTGACTTCAAAAGGAGAGCTGGAATGAGGCCTTGGCAGGCACTAAAGAACACTGACCAAGCCTTTGGACCCTATTTTCTACATGATCTTCCTAAAAAGAAAATATCTGCTGAGCCTTTCAAAACCGTATATGTGGTACAGCAGAGATGCCAAGTCTTTTACTGCAAGCCTGGTGATATTTCTGCATTAGGGGCTTTGTTTGGAAGAAAGGCTAATGTTACCAACTTTTGTCTGACAGTTTTCTTTTTCAGTAGTTCTAAAAAAAAAAAAAAAAAAATCAAGTGTTTTTCTCCACTGTTTTCTATTACTGTGTTCTGACACAGTGATTTGGGTTAAAACACCTTTTCTGTTACTTTCTGAAATAGTGATTCTGGCTTGAGCATTTTTTCCTTGATTAATGATACTAATCTCTAATTAATTTAGGATATTTCTTCCCTTTCTCTCCCTGTGGTGGTTTCATGGGTTTTTTTTTTGTTTGTTTTCATTTGTTTGTTTTTATTCAGTTTAGGGGAGTTTCATTGATGTTGTTACTGGTTCTGTTTTTTTTTCATTTTTAATGAAGTTTTCTTTCAGTATCTTTCTCCATTGTGTTTGACAGGAAGGCCTTTCACTAGGTACCAACTGGTTTAGGGGTTCACAGAGTGTGAAATGAAAAAAAATTGCTAGTATATAACACAACCCACAAAACCCATCTGCAGTACACCTGGGATGGTCCCATGTAGCATGAAAACACTTCTGGAGTGCTCAAGCTCGTAAGTACCTGGACAACTGGGCTCTTGCCATACACTAGCCTTGAAAGTCAGAGGGCATTTTCTTCTTTCAGACACCAGGTGGGAGCAGGATTAGCTTTTTGTTCTAAGTATTTTTAAATATTGATGTCCTGGGTTCAGCAGTAGCAGTCGTTTTTCTCCCTCTCAGTACTTGGTGCAGTGCTGTGGTTTTGACTTTCAGCCTAGGAACAACACTGATAACATGATGGTTTTACTTGTTGCTAAGTAATGTTTACTCCAGCCGAGGACTTTCTGAGTCTCATGCTCTGCCATTGAGGAGGGGAAGCCTGGAGGAAGCAGGTGCAGGACACCTGACTGAAACTAACCAAAGGGGTACTCCGTACCACAGCATGTCATGCCCTTTATATAAATTGCGGGCAGTTACCAGGAAGGGTTAGATGACTGCTCAGGTACGGCTGGATATTGGTCGGTGGGTGGTGAGAGAATGTATTCTCTTGCCTCGTTATCTCCCTTATCATTATTGTTATTGGTAGTAGCAGTAGTGGTTTTGTGTTGTACCTTAGTTACTGGCCTGTTCTTATCTCAACCCCTGGGAGTTACATTCTGTCATTGTTCTGAGTTACCAGCTGGGCTTAAAACATGACAATTGATGGTAATTGATTCTCTTTGTCTGTTTCCCTCACATCCAAGTAGAGGTAAAAATACTAAACCATCTTTGGAAGGGGCTTGTAGTTCTTGGATGGACTGTATACACAGGAGGTATTATTCTGCTTCGTCTCTGCTTGTATTGAAGCTGGCAGCTTCTGGGACAAAAACCATCGAACGTGATTATTCCTCTCAATACTGATTATGCTATGTTAAGATTAAAGTAAGGTTGCACGCAAAGCAACCTAAAAAGTAAGAAGGCAGATAGCAGTCTGCAAAGAAGATGATACAAAGCAGAGAGCCTGTTTTGTCCTTTCGTAGGTCTATGGGGTGGGGCAGGGGGAGATGCATTGGAGGTGATTTTATCAAGGGCAATATGTCTGTAAGATTTCCAGCTAACAGAAAGAAGGTGGTACAAAATATGAGGCATTTGTGGAAATTCTATACATTTGTAATGTTATATGCTACAAATCATTCCCATTTCTGCACAATACATCTAAAAGGTAGCCACACTGCAGTCAAATTTTATCTATTAAATATAACACTTTAAAGAGACATGCAAGCATTACTTTTAGATAGAATACTACTATATAGATCTTCAATTCTGCTTATTCGGTAGTAATATATTTTGCAAGCTCTGATCATTTGGATTATCATTAATCACCATGCCATTCAGCTATGCTGACAAAAAAAATCTTAATGATATAACTGAGTACGTTAAAAATATTAGATTACAGAATTAGTGGTGCCAGGTTTTAAACAGAGCAAAATAAGACGGCTAATCAAAATCTGAGCACATACAAGGTGATCATTTACCTACTTTCATTGCACATTGTTTGAATAGTTTGTATTGTGGATGTGAAATTGCCCTCAGGGAGGTTAGTTAAAGTAATAAAGGCTTCCCTTTACCTCAGGAGCCACTCCCTTTGTGATATGACCTTTCTGTGACTTCTGAGCTCAATTCATTATGAAGAGACAAATGCTTATTTTAAGTCTTTTTGAAAGCTCTTCAGGCACTAGGGTTTGTGGCAAGGTCCTTTATTTCTCTCCTTCTGAACTAGTTGCACTTGGGAGTGACTGGGGGGAAGAAATAATCATCAAATAGTTCAGATTGGAAAAGACCTTTAAGATTGTCCAGTCCAGCCACTAACCCGACACTGCCAAGTCCAGTTTGCTAGACCAGGCCCCCAGGTGCCACATCTTATTCACCTTTTAAACACCTCCAGGGATGGTGACACCATTGCTTCCCTGGGCACCCTGTTACAGTGCTTGACAACCCTCTCAGGGCAGATTTTTTCTGTAATATCCAAGCTATGCCTTCTCTGGCACAGCTTGAACCCTTTTCCTTTTGTGCCATCAATTGTTCCTTGGGAGAAGAGACCAACCCTCACCTCTCTCCAACCTCCTTTCAGGTATCTGTAGAGGTCCCTAAGGTCTGCCCACAGTCTCCTTTTCTCCTAGCTAATAATCAAAATCAAAGTGTTTTGGACAATGTTTTCTGTGCCATATTTTGAAGTTTTTGGTTAGTTTTGAAGAGGAAGGGTGTTTTTAAACCTAGAATGAGGCAGTCTGAGCTGGGATTTCAGTGCCTTTGGAGCAACATGGGTAAAGCATGCTCTCCTCAGAGCTGCTTTACATTAAAACACACCCTGGTTTTCCCATGCCAGAGTCACTGGCACAGCATGTCCTGATCTCAGGGGACATTCATGCCCACAGCTCCCATTTTATGCTGTGCACAGTGCTGGCCTCACTGCAGTGAGCAAAAGGCACCCTTTATGTGTGGTAATGAAGTAGAACTGTGAGCATAGGGGTCAGGTTTTTGGGTCAGATTTCACCTTACTTAAGGGTACTTCTCAGCACTGTGTTTGGTGTTTTGGTCTGAAGTCACCTCAGCTGGGACCTGTCAGTATTTCTGAAGGTCTAGATGCTTTCACACAAGCTCTTGGAAAGGAATCAGCAGCTTTCCGTTGCAGAAGAGCATTGAAACAGACTACTCCATCCTCAGGCCATTGCCATCTCTTGTGCTTACCACACTCTGAGCCCTGGCAGTGAGAGCTACTCTCGCCTCAAAGCAGAATCATTGAGTCCCATTTATTTAAAGTAGGTGTAGCGGCAGGCTCAAAATCAAGCATGTGTTTCACATATTCAAACTATGGCTTTAAACAAAACTTGGCCTTTGGCTTGTGGCTCTTGAAGCAGAAGGGCTGAGGCCTTCCTGGCATGCTGAGGTGGCTGCTTGTGCCCTACTGGTGTCTGAGGGGAGCCTACAGGCTCCACCCTGCACACCATTCTGCACAGTCAGAATGGTGTGCAGGGTGTTCAGCCTCAAACAACATCCTTGGGCTTTGGGCTCAACATTGCCCCAAATAGCTCAGGAGGAGTGAGGTTACAGACTCTTCTCTGGGATCCCAGAGAGTCGGGGATGATCCTTCCTGAGGCGCTGGTGTTTTGGTGAAGGGTTTCTTCATGCAGTGTGCATCTGCACCATCAGCAAAGGTGGTGGGTAGATAAATTATGAGGTATACTTTTCTTATGTGTAATTGGAGGTTCAAGGACAAAACACATAATACTCTGGAAGTTGACATAAGCTTACAGGGCTGCTTAGCAACACAGCAAAAGGCTTGCTTGTACCCATCCGGAGGCAGGCAGGTCACTCAGCCTGACAACTTGCTGGGAGACTGTTTATGAAAAAACAAAGGCTGCTGAAGCAGAACTGGAAAGATAAGGAAAAATGCTGTGAAACAATAACTTGGTTAGTGCCCTCATTTCTAGGCTGATTCCAGTTTTGTGTTTTTCCTGAGTGCATGTTCAGAATTACAGCATACAATTTGTGAATGCTTTCTGGGTTGCAGATGGTGTAGGAGAAACATCTTTTGAGTGAAAGCACTGGGACAATGCTGAAAGCATATGGCAGGTCACCTGCAAGGTACTTTTCAATTGTGTATCTGGGCAAGCAGAACACTTGTATCTCCTGAAAAACCTGTGTACATGATGCTGAGTTTGATTAATTTTAAAGTTATTATCTCTAAGATTCAGTAAAATTCATTGTAGATAAAAGTGCATTGAGAAAACATCTTTCCTAGGTTGTTTGTTGAAAGTAAAATGCAGAGAAAGATTCTTTTCACCTTAGTAAATATTTATAAGAAATTGTATATGTAGAGGTACGCTTTGTTTGCCCTGCAGAATTTACCAGGGTGCATTTGGGAGTATGTTACCCACTCAGCAGTAATCTTAACATGAAGTGTAGAACTAAGTATACCATTTCCA
Source organism: Psilopsiagon aymara (assembly GCA_024733675.1). Classification (NCBI taxonomy): domain Eukaryota; kingdom Metazoa; phylum Chordata; class Aves; order Psittaciformes; family Psittacidae; genus Psilopsiagon; species Psilopsiagon aymara. Next base: position 14,696 of record JANRGW010011049.1, on the reverse strand, counting down.
TTTCAAAAGTTCACCTAATATCTTTCCTGCAAATTTTTAATTTGTTTAATTAAACTTAGCACTCCATTTCACTTCATTAGATCTATCTAATGTTCATGTATCTAAGTAGTTTTTCAAGTACATAATTAAAATAATAGTTTTATAAAATCAGTACTTTTTGTACACTAACATGCTCAAGAACAGGAACTGTATTTCCTTGTTGATTAGCATGTGCTGATAAAGCATTAGCAGGAAGTAATAAGGAGGAAATAATCTAGTCCTGTTTAAAAAGTCCATCCTGAAGCTGGCCACCAGGTATTTTGAAGAATGTAAGATCTGTATGCTTTACTGAAACTTTGAAGGAAGACTAAGTGCAGCAATAACCTTAATATTATTCTTTTTGCAGGCTGTAGGGAGTGCTGTTTGTAAAGAGGAGCAGTATGTGTTGCGCAACTAAGAGTTAATTTTCAGGTTTCAGTCAATAAACTGTCAGCAGGACTAGAAGAGTTCCCAGCATTTTTCTTTGTCATTCTTTTTCTGAGAGGAGACAAGGCTGTGCTGGTTGCTGTGTTGCCCAGTGGCTACAGCCTATGGGTGTCTGGAGAAGGAGATAATGGTTTAGAAATTGATCTTTGTGTAGGATGAGGATTAATCCTATTTGCATTTGCTTCTGATAGGCCAAGACTATGACTGAAGGAAATAAATTGCTATATACCATGATCACCATCTTAGCAAAATAAAAAGTGCTGCATGGATATATACTATACAGTTTTGGTCTGTAGCTACTTGAAAAATAAGCATCAAATATAGATGGAAAAGATGAAACAATTGCTTGTTCCACAAGAGCTGCCTTATACTCCAAAGCCTGCAGGATTCAGATAATGAAAACTAATGTACAGAACAGCAACAAGATTAATCTGTGTAATTTAGTTCACTGATCTCACACTAACTTCTGCAGACTTTGAAGTTGATTTTAAGTATATACTTTTGCTAAATTGTTCATGCGGCTGGAATTTTATATTCTAGAAAGCATACGATATCGAGTTGTAAGTAAATAATTTGCCAGCCTTTTTCAAAGGTTCATATGTGCATGTGCTTATGTATGTTTGTGTGTAAGTATTTGAGGGTGTTATATAAAAGGAAATAGTATAACTGGAAAGTATACATTCCTGATTTAGTCCCCCACAATGACAGACAGCTGGCTAGAGATCTTTTCCTTTCAAAGACTCTGCAGATCATGCAGCATATGCCACACTTCACTGTGGCCACAGTACACATCGCAGTATACTTTACTGTATGTGTTACAGTGTAAACAATGTCAGTTTCCATAACAAACTCAAGACTTTTATTAGGAGACTTAAAGCCCATAAATTCTCTTGCACAAGAAGAAGATGTGTGAGATTATGGTATAGCTGGGATCCACTTGAGTGTTTAGATGTCATTTTAATCCTATGCAATTTCAGAATAAAACCAAAATAAATGAAACTTTCAAGTTCTTATTTACTGTAGATAAATGTTAGCAAAAATTTTGCAATGTGTAAGCATTATACTTTAAACATAATGATCATAGTCTTTCATGGTGCATCCACTAATTTCTATGTATAAGGCTATTACGTGTTCTTAGGGAATGTATGCTTGGCCAGGCCTTACAGCAGTGCTGTATGTCTTGATAGCACTGGTTGGTTCACCTGAATTTTGGCACCCATGTCTTTTTTTTTGCAGGAAGTTGTGTCAGCTGGTATGCAATGATCAGATATACAATCTAAACAAGTTTATTTGGCAAGTGCAACAATGCATAAAAGGAAGAAAGACTTGACAATAAGCAGTTTACATGTGCATCTGTTTGATATAAAAACTGATCAGCATGTTGTGGGAAACCAGACAGGTCTAACTTATAGATGTATGGGTACATCAGCTTGCTGTATGCAATGAGACCTGGGTCTCAACGTGTTCCAATGTCAGCCGTTGACGAGCCCTGATGATGTGCAGAAAAGAGGACCATAGTTAATCCCTTGTTTTGTCTTTTTTTTCTTTAAATCTTACTGTTGAACTAAACTGGAGTAAGTGTCCTAGTAATCAGGCTAATCCACTACTTTTACAAGCTGCTGTAGAACTGCTCTGGTGCTCTTTCAGTCCTATTATAGAAACTTAGTCCCTAGTTGCCTCTACAGAGGAGGAGTGTGCTATTTGAACCACTCTCTGAAAAGATCGGTGTGTTAAATATTCAAACTAAAATAGGAATTAGCAACATTGTTCTGTCTAAAAGTGTTTAATTTGAGGCCTCCTCTGGCAACCACTGTTAAAAGTCTTTGTATTAAATTTGCCATATTGCAGTCTCTGTTTCCATTCCATGTTTGAATGGCAGTTTGTTCCACAGGCTCAGTGCAGGGGAATTATGACAGTATTCAATTAGCCAGGTAGCCTCTGAAGATTTGCTAATGTACATATAAAATAGAAATCTGCTCTTAAAACTTCTCTGACATTCACATTTGTTTCAAGTGCTAAATAATGCTTATGTAATGTACAAAAGGCAGTCCCTGTAGTGGTATTCCAGGGATGAGTTTTGTCCCTTGTATACCAGAAGTATGCTTTTTATTGATGGGTTGGGGATTTGAGACCTGGCAAAACGTTAAGCATTGTCTTTCACAAGAAGGTCTCATGTCAAATGAGGTACATAAAAGGGGTTGATCAGAGGTTGTTTAGGACCATTTTCCAGCAGTGAATGAAGATTCAAATCCAAATTTCGAATCAAAAGATGGTAAATAATATGTGCCCAAAGATTATGCCTTCATTTATTTATTTTTTTTCTGCAATGGAATTAGAAAACACGTGTGTGTATAGTGGTCATGTTAGAGATAGGTATTCCATATGCATAAGGAACTATGCTTTCAGGATGTGTGGCTTTCATTGTAGATAAAAGGAAATGACAACGAAATAAAAGAGCAAAATTAAAACTCCAGGACAGAACAGAGTATATGACTCCCCTGTTAACAGACACCTGTCAACATGCAGACTAGCTATGAAGGGAGCTTGTGTAATCCTTAGGAGCATTATGTGGAAAGTAGTCCTATCAATACTAAGTTGTACTCTCCAAACTGGAGAATCACTTGTAGCAAAGACTATGTCTGATTCCACATTAAGCAATCTCACCAGTTTATTAACGCTACAGTTTCTTTGTTTTGTCCATGTATGTTTTGTGATTGGTTTTGGTTATGTTGTTTTCTTTTTTTGTGCGTTTGTCTTTTTTTCATGGAAGCTACCCTAAAGTTCATCTCTCTGCAACTAGTATGAACTGCTGATAGGAAGATTATACGCAGAATCTGAATAGATTGTAAATTCTGCCAGTTTCTGGGACTGAATTTTTTTTATCTCAAGCTGAACAAAACTGAAACATTGGAGGGCCAGAAAAAAAGTGTAATCTATAGCTGGTAAGTATTATATACTTCAAGCAAATTAAAGCAAATTGCTCACTAGATGATAACCTAATAAGTTACAATATGTTTAAAGCATTCTAAACAAAGCATTCTGAACAAAGCAGTTATAATATGCAACAGCAGAAATGCCAAATGTGATCTATCACTTAAATACTGGATTGCTGAGCAAGAGTTTGCTAGTGTTTTAGTAGTATTTCTATTGCTATTTGAACTTTCAGGGAGAGTACATATTTTACCCTGAGTGGCAGAACCCAAGAAGCTGCTAGAGGGAACAGATAAATAAGGGCATGTAAAACATATGTTGCAAAATTCCAGGTTTGACCTGAATATTTAAATAGACCTTGTAGTTTAAAAACATACACATATAAAAACAACAAGAAAACGCTTTTAAAAGATTCTTAGGATGTTACAAAAGACTACATCAGTAACATGAAGTATTTTTCTCAGTTTTTAAATGTTTGCAGCAAGTTTCTGTGGTCATTCTGACTTGAGTATCATGTGAAAAATTACACTAAAGGAAAACTCATGTAGAACATTTTGATGCAGAGAGGAATGACTTGGGAGCCTGTAAGTAGAGGCCAGGGCTATGCAGACTTTTAATTATTCTGCTCTCAGGAGTTTTTCAGCTGAATATTATCAGGCTCATTTTTGCAATCTAATTTTAGTTGGAAGTTAACCCTTACACACACACACTACTCACCCCGGTTTCAGCCCCATTATTTCTTGGATCAGTGTCTGATGTTGCTGTTGAAGCTCTGCCCTCATGTCCACATAAGGTAAATAGAACGGATAAAAGCTGCAGAAGAAGGCAATTTAACTTTTTCCAGACTTCATTTAGTAGAAGGTGCCATTTTCCAAGCTGTTAGGTGATGACATCTTTCACTTAGTACTGAGAAGCTGGGAGAAGACTGTGATAGACTGTGAAATGTGTGAATGAGTAGTTTATTCTCAATGAAGGAACACCATCCTGTAGCAGTGTTCTGACTTGATTCAAGCTTTGCACTAGCTAAAACTAACCAGCTTTTTCCCCCACCCCCTGCAAAGATAATATCTCAGTAATCAAGAGTATGAAATAAGAGACAGACATGGACAAGCTACTTTAGACAGTGACTTACGGCAGCAATTTAAAAATGATACAGTAAGTTATTACTTATGGAAAAGAAGCTTACAATCAAATAGAACATCAGCCAGTTTCTTTAGTACTTTAGAGACTAAAAGAGAGTTTGCTTTTAGTTACAAAGGAACTATAATTCCAGAAACTTCAGGCTGGGCATGTATGGTCTGTCTTTTTGCTAGATATAATTTCAATGGAGGATGCATTTTTCAGTGTATAATATTTAATGCTGTCAGTATTGTAATGGCAACTACTCAGGTTTTGAAATGAACCTCATGAGGCTGAAAAGTGTCAATGTTATCTGGATCAGAGTCTTGCATATGTTTTTCCAGGAACCATCCAGAGAATTGGTTTCTTGGGGAAATGACCACACAGTTTAAATTATGTCTTAAAAGGTATTAGCCATGATTGGGGTGTTGAGAAAGGGGGCTGGCTTGAGGTATTTTGACTTAGGAGTGTGACAGAAGCAGCGTGCCTCTGGCTGGGTGGGGACAATGTAATGTCCTGCACTCCCTACACCTCCAAAAGTCACGAATGCTGCTTCTGCACCTGCAGCCAGGGTCTAGTCCTGTGTATCTCCCTCCTGTAGCTGGACAATGCTTTGTGTACTGCTGGCTTCTGGCTTATTTTATCTTGCCTCTACTCAGCAATCACGGGGAATATCATGCTCCTTCAATGCTACTTAGTGGGTCAGGAGGCAAATTTCTGTGTCTCTTTAAAACTTTACCCTCTGCGATATTCCACCAGTGCAAAAGAGTCAATGGACTGATCCCAAGCATGTAAGACAATCTTTGTTTAAAGAAGAAGAGCGGACTTATATTTCAGCATTTTTCTGACAATTATAGTAATCAAGCTAAATTACCCATAAGCCAGAAAAAAAGTATCATTTTTACTTTTGAAGGAAAGTTTTTTATTAAAAGATAGTTTTATTTGGTATTTTATGCCTGAGATATAACCACTTTAGCCACCCAGAAACCAGAGCATGGTTTATTTTTATCTATTATTGCTTGGCAAAGTTATTGAGGAAAAATATTAGAATTTGAGGCAATTCCAAAAGACATTTTCTTACTCTGACTCAGTACTTCTGTCTTCATGAATTCTTGTGGATTGTCCTCCTGGTTAAATATCTCCTTTAACCACAAAAAGGCTTTCAAAATGAGAAATAAGCTCAAGCTGTAGACCTGGAATTCAGTTTGGCTTAGCAGCAAGGTGGCAGGACACTATGAAGGGCCAGAGTTGGGGGAGCAGAGGGCAGGCTGCCTGCCCTTTGGGGCATGTTTCTGTAGAAGCACTGGTGACAGCACACTTGTATCTGTAGAACTGCTCTTGACACTTCCTAAGTAAGATTTGCTTTCCTTGTCACAGTGGCATCATATCAGTCAATTACGTGTTTGTTCTCATGCATTTGTAACCAGTAAGTCATGCACTGTGTTTAACTTAGACATTTAAAGTTCACCATAACATCGTGAAATTTAACTCTCAGATTTCTTTTTGTGAATGGCTGATGAAACCTGTTGTCTGTTCCCATATTACCTAAAATTAATCATTGGGAGGAAATCACGGTCTCTAACAACATAGTGCATTTTGGGAGAAGAAGTCAATGCAAGTATTGGTACATCCATAATGGACAATAATATTCTTGAAATCATGTTCCTTGTACATCCTGTGAGGAAAGTCAGAGGTTCAAAACTGATCTTTCAAGCAGAAAAATTAACTGGTTGCACTCTTCTAATTTATTTTGCTGAAATTTACTGTTTTGAAATTTGATTTCATTGCCTGTGCAAATAGCAGGTTAGACTTCCTTTTCTCCAAGCGTAATTTCAATGGCAGAATTTATTTCAAGGACTACATTGTATTCATTTCACTTACCAAGTAAAAAAGACCATTTCACTAAAATCCAAAAAATAAACCCAAAGCAGTGTAAATTACTTTTGTAACATCCATCTTCAGCATTGAATGAAGTCTGGTATAATTCCTGCATTGAAAATAAAGGCATCTGGGTTCCTCCCTGTCTCCACTGTTGAGTTTTGCTCCAGAAAATTGTATCATCTGTCACATCTTCAGTCTGTAAAATAAGGAAATATGCAGAAGTGTTGGGGAGACAATTTCTCATAAAAGTAAAAAAGGAGCAATAGTTTTGACTGCTAAATATAGTGTTGTTCTTACCGATAGTCAATTTATGTATTACATATGATTTATGTGAGCCATTTAGCATTTTTCCTCCTTCATGTATCATTTTGATTTCTACAGTTGTATTTATAATCATGTAAGTATCCACAGTATAGTTAGGGAACAAAGTTCAGGCTGTGGATTATTAATGAATGACTTTAAATATCATTTAATGGGTAGTTCTTGCCTGTAAATAATTGGTCATCTAAATCTAATTGGGTTTTTTTCTCCTCATTGGTTAGATTAAAACCCGAGAGACTAATAATTACTACCCAAACAGCAATTTTCAGTTAGTGAATGCTTTCAGAGATATCTGCAGCTAGCTGAATGCTTGTGAGCAAGGCTTGTGAGCTTGATCCTTCAATGACAACTCTTATTAGCCCCGCGCTTAAAAATGATTGATTCTTGTATTATTTGGCTAACTTGCATGACAGATTTATTCTGTTGCACTTGACATCTGAAAAGTACAAGCTTGTTCTGCAACAGTTAAGAGCAACTCCAGTTACTCAGAATTTTGTAATGTGCAAATGCAACTGAGAAAGCATAAGGCCATTACTTTAAAGCAGGACATATGCTAGCCTGCTCTGCTGTACCTGCTGGATCTCGCCTTCATTAGTCACTACTGGGGCTTTATTTCCAGCACAATATCAGAAACAGTATTCTTGTGCATGCTTCAAGACTACACATGACAAAGGTAAGGGCTTTTGTAATCACCTTGCTCTTGAACTATAAAATAGCTTGTTCCAGAGAATGCTGCGCAAATGTCTGTCTCTGGATTGTGTTTTTGGAGACTTTCTAGAACCCTTAATAGGTTGAAATGAAGGACTTAACATATTTAACTTGCTGAAGTGTTTTTAGTTGTGTTTGGGGTTTGATTGACATGTTTTATTTGCATGTCTGCTATTCTTTTCCCCAAATGGAGGCTTGTGACTGTAGTTTCCTTCTCAAGGAGAACTTCCTGATGCCTTTTCTGGTCTGAATGATATTTTCTATCTCCTTACCTGGCTCTAGTTGTTCTAATTATTGGGTTTGCAGATTTTTTGCATAGTATATTTTCTTGCAATTTTACATCACTTGTAAATATTAGATAATTTCCAAATGTCCCATATTTGTAATATTTCTCCTTTCAGTTTTGTGAAATAGCAGTAGTATTAATTCACCTTACAGACAAGGTAGACAAAAGCACCAAGGATTTTCCAGTGGTCCCTGAGTGGTTTCTAAACTCATAGGTTGACATGTCAGCCCAGGTTCTGGATCATTGCTTCTTTCTTTCTTTCTAGTATCTGAAAGTTGAGCTGATGTTGTAATGATTTATATAAGACTAGTTGACCCCTTCGGACACAGTTTGAATTCCTGGAAGATGTACTGGTGGTCCCTATGTGTGTGAGGAACCTATGTGCATGGTGGCATGGTTGAGTGGAACCCCCTACCTGGAGGTCTTATGCAAAGTGAAGAAGACTGCAATCCTGTGCATACAGATGTGCATATTAAATGCTAATTCAGGGTTGAAGGTTTCTTTATATATGTAATGAAAATACTCAGATTCTCATGACCATCAGCATCACCACGCTGCTGCATTTTGTTCCTGGAAATTCTCTCTAAGAAGGGAGAAATTAAATTTCAAGGTGAACTTCTGCGGTACTTTCTCTAGCCTTTGTGTAAGATTTTAGGAATATAAAGTCTTAACTGAAACTAGGATTTAGTCTAGTGACTTAATGATTTCACTTCAATAAAAAACTGAAGTATTTGTCTTGCTGTGAGGGATATTTTTGTTGTGTTCTATGCAAATTCACAACATAAATCTGGGGAGACTGACAAACCTTTCTGTTCCACTCACATTTGCTGTGCTATCTCCTGTCTTTCATTTGTAAATTAGAAGAGTAACATTGGCATTAGGAAGTGCTTGATTGTATGATTTTCAAGCCCAGAAAAAAAAAATAGTTTTCATAGACTATGCTAGTACATTTTCAGGAAAAAAAAAATCTTTTTGCAGCCAAATATCAAAGAAGCTTTGAGTGGACACAGACAAATTGCTAAAATTTTCATTGGTAGAAATTTCTGAGAAGTTAAAAAGTGCTAAGACATATAAATATTACATAGTGTACAGCATGTAGCAACTTATTAAAGTATGTAGCTGCTCATTGGGGCATATCTCAGCTGCTCTTCCTCACAGCTCTACTGAACTTGTAAGAACCTACTGTGGTTTTAAAGTACAAAAAACCCAAACCAGATCCGTGGTCTCCAGGGCTGTGAGTAAGTATAGAGTCCAGCAGGTTTCACGCACTGCATGTCTCCCTTCTGTAGAATAAGTGAAAGCATAAAATCTGAGCTCTCCTGCCTTCCTGAGTTGCTGGAAAAAAGAATGTGACCTTCTCACAGTTTCTGTGCTCTGGTAACTTCAGACACTCAGCTCTTCAATTTTGTTACCCTGGATACTTAGCTGAGCACACTATGCATTGCCTTTTAAAAATGGGAAAGAGAAAAAGCAGCATGGAGCAGTATGTGGAGTCACTGGATAGGCTACTTATATGCTAAGCTGGTTTTGAAAAGAAAAGGATTCTCTCTAGTGATGCTTTTAGCTAAAAAATTGTTGGTGTGCTTTTCAAGGCATTTTGGAATGCTAACACAATAAGTTGGTTTTACAAATCTAATTATGTCAGCTTTCTCCTTTTTTTTTTTTTTTTTTGGCAATGTTATTTTGATTTATTCTTGAAGCTCTTAATGAACTGCATCGGGAAAGAGATTACATGATTTATGTAACATTAATTTTGTTTTATTCTTTGTGATCTGCCTTGTTATAAACTATGAATTGTTTCAGTGCTTTTTTGCTTTGAACTACCAAGAAAGTGGCAGCATCTCTTGTTGGATCTGTTAGTTTTTCTAAATGAATTTAAACTATGGCTCATACACTAGGCTGCTAACTCTGTATCCTCCTCCACAGGACACCTCTGTGATGATCCTCTCCTGAGAGAGGAAGAGGAAGTCAGCTTCTGTTCCCATCTTTGGTCTCATGAATGAGAGCTGCAACAGGAAATCAACGTTGTTTTTTTCTGATGGCGTAAGTGACAGACTTTCCTGGAGATTGAGCTATCAACACTGACATTTTTTAATTCAGGAAAGAATTCCAGAAGAGTGAAACAAAAGATTTCACCCAGCCACAGGCATGCGTGCTCAGCTTCAGGAATGTTTTTTTTCCAGGCTTGTATAGTTTTCTTCTCTCTGATTAGAGGTTCAGGGTAACCTTGATGTCCAAATAATATTTCTTGCTCCTGAGGGTGAGCGAATTCCGTTAGGTATTGAAAGCCAGCAAGTTTATGGACAGTTGCTAGAGATAATAAGGGGGTTTTGTGCAAGTTTAGGAAATCCTGACAAAGTGGAGAAATGAAACCACTGAAGAATTAGGTTTGTTTTATTTGTTGGTTTTTTTTTTTTTTTTTTCTTTTTTAAAGTGTCCCTAGGAGCTGTGGCTAACTTAGCAAGGTAACTAAAAGTAGAATTGGCCTGTGTTTCTGAAGGCTTAGTGGCTTTCCAAATCTGAAAAATCTTGTGCTTTTCTTGGAAGTGGTATATTGCTTGGCATGCCAGATTACAAGGTTCTAGAGGAAAACTTTAAGGAAAACTAATCTTGCAGTCAGTTTCTGTTCTGTAAGTAGGTGACCTTAGTGTTTACTGTGGTTTCAGCCATTAAAAATTTCTCTTCTTTTTATTGCATCTTAATTGCAAAAATGGTATATATTTTCTGGACTGTAAACAGAGCTCATATCACTGTCCTCACAGGTAGTCCTGTCACTGGAATTATTGCAGGAATATTTTCTGCTATTTGTGACAATAACTTTTTGGAGGAAAAATAAAATCTTAATCTCAACCAGTTCACTACTTAAAGTGAAACATATATATAAAACATGTAAAACTATACTCACTGTGTGTATAGACATGCATAAAAGAAGCATTTTCAACTACAGGATTTAGTATTAAAAAACAGAATTCTTTTGCTGGCTTTGAACTTCAATTAAACTTGTAGCCTAAGAGATGTTTTCTACACTCATTTTTGCGAGAGAAATTCTGTCTTCTGTCTGTAACTCATGTTTGAGCAAATGTTGATCTTAACTATGAGGGAAAGAAGGATGATGTTTGGATTTTCTTTTCCGCTCATTGAAATCAAGGGAAAGAAAAAATTATTCAAATGTTAGCTGAGGAATTATTTCGTTTAAAGGGTCAGTTGCTGGGGTTAGTACTTAAAAGTATTCCTCCTCTTAATAAAAATAAATACAATGTGCAGTTAGCATTAAGTAGTACAATTTGGTGCCTCAAATGATTTAGAAAGTTAAAGCATTTGATTTTGTGACACTGTAATGCAATATCAGCAGTCTTATGCTATTCAGCAGTTTGAAAAATAACATTGTAAACTCTTCATTACTTGCATTTTTGAGGGCTAGATTATACACAGTGCCAAGCCCTCGTCTCCCACTGAGTCAGTATGAGTTGAGAGTACCACAAAGATGTGTTTAGCATGTCGAACCAAGCCTTGTGTATCCAAAAAAAAAAGCAAAAAACCAATAGTACAGAAGGGCTAAGGTGAGATGTCAGCTATGTATTAGTTATATAAATAAATGCTTTGCACTCTTAACAGTGCTGGCTGAACTGTGTGAAATATCTTTGATTTTTCAAGGTACAAGTGTGTTGCCATATTTGCTGCTTCTTTCTAGAGTAATAAAAAGTTGTTCATGATTGTTGTGACAAGCCCATGTTTACAGAGTTTAGGGTAGTTGGTTCTAGAGACAGCCAAAGGAATATCTATTGTGGGCTGGAGGGTACTTCCCAGTAACCTCACTGACGGAGCTAGGAGGCACTGAGCAGGGTGGAAGGACATGGAGCCATACGCAGTTCAAACAAACCAGGATCAGATACTGCTTCTTGGATAACAGAGCTCACAGTCCTCTATGCTGTGTGTGTGAGATAGCTCCCACATGCCTAACTGCCATGCTGTATTTTGTAAAATGATGACAAAAGCCTGTGTGTTGCCTACATTACAGCAGAGCTGCAAGTTAAAACAAACCCCAAAATCCTAGCACAAACCCCAACTGACATATGTCTCAAACTGTCTCTCACCAGAAAATAATACTCCCTGTGTTTGTAATGCAAGTCTAAGCTTTGTTTTACAAGAATGTACTTTTGGCTGAAAATCCAGCTAACCCCACGGAAGTTGTGAATGCTCCATCCCTGGTGGTGTTCAAGGCCAGGTTGGACATAGCCTTGGGTGACATGGTTTAGTGTGAGGTATCCCTGCCCAGGACAGGGGGGTTGGAACTAGATGATCTTAAGGTCCTTTCCAACCCTAGCTATTCTGTTTCTAACCTTTTAGATGTTTTTGATTGGAAATGCAACAATCTTCAATTGAAAATCCATTTTGGGTTAAGTGAGACTGTGCATTTCTATATACATTCAGTATATTCTTTTTAATGTCTCTTATTCCACATAGTACTGACCATTTTGTGTTCATGAAGAAACTCTTAATAAACTAGCTCATGTAATATAATGCACTGTGCTTCACTGCAAATTTAGTTTTATCCTGGATTTATTTCTTTTTTGTTTGTTTACAGAGAAATCTACCACAGGTGCTAGAGCTCCATGATCTCTATCAAAAGGTAAGAGCTACTTTGTTCACAGATACCTGAATGATATTTGTCAGTTCAATATAAATCTGGTTGTAAAAAAGGGGTAACAATGATACATAAAAACAAAATTTAATGAAAAGAACTCACATTATAGGTGAATTTCATGAATCATGTAAAGGTGTGCATAAAAAATTGAATATGTACACTTCAGATCTCAGATCTCATAAATATTTCATTGGATTAAGAAATGCACTCTTGAAGCTTACCTGTATATAAAACATAAGAATGCATTATGGAGGTAAGTAAGGTACTCTGTCAATTAACGCACTTGTGTATGGCTGTCTGTCTCTTAAAAAAAAATAATAATCCTTGAAATCATTAGACTTAAGGTGGCTGTATCTGTGAAATTTAAAATGGAAGCCTTTGAATGAATAGAACAAACTGATGAGGTTGATAACTACTTGCATAACATAGATATGATTGGAGAGAAATAGAACTATAGGATCTACTAATGCACACACTTCAAATACAACCTTAATGCTTCAAATTGTCACTATAGGTGTATGCTTTGAGGGGGATTAAGGCTTGATTCTGCCACCACTGAAATCAGAGGTAAGATTACAATTGACTTCAGAGAAGACAGAGGCTGATGCCTAATGATTTCGACAGGCTTGTCATTAAACCCTGAATAAGTCTATTGCTTCAAGTTTTAGAAAATCCCACTGTCATGAAAATGCCATTCTGGATCAGCCCCACACTTAGATGGGATGCTGACACTTTTGGAAAGGGATTTGCACTGGATTTGGTCTTCTTGAACTTCTGAATGTCTTCATCACATTTCCTGCTCAGGCTTCTCTCAGTGCAGTGTTTCTGCATGTGGCTTCCTTTGGCATTAAGGGTGTTTTACTCTGGGTATTCTGTAAAGGTGCTCCTTCTGGTAAAGTCTGAGGCATTTCATTTTCTTCAGTCTCCCCTTTATAGTGCATGGAGGAGTGTTTTGGTGGGAAGTATCAATAATATTGAATGTTTCTATGGACTGGATTTGAAAAGCGTAAGCACCAATACTCAGTTTTGTTTCTTCAGATTTTATCGATAGCGCATTAACATATGGGCATTTCTTTTGTTATAGCCAATATACAAGCGTGTGAAAATGCTGTCAATTCAATATGACAGCACACAAATATCTCTTCAATAAAGCAAAAGAAAATTTCACATCTGAACAAACTGTGTGATAAACTAACACTGAATTATCAGATGGTGGGGTGAAACCTGCTATAATAATTCTTTAGAACTAATGAGAATTAGTAAAGTATGGAAATACGTTTCTGTCACTTCAGGAAGCAAATGGTTTTGCTTGTGCTGAAATAGAGGCTCCTGTTCACATTTTTCCATCTATCTGCTTACCTGTGTGTGTAGTTCAATTCTTTTTTGTTCAAGCTGCCTTTAGGTGTTGAGGGTAGTAAGAGCAAGCATTTTCAGTGGTGGAATCATCTTTAATAATATGAGCAACATATCATGATTTAAGCAATAGGTACCAGTTTCTTAGCTAATCTTGCTCCTGTTGTAGGTACAGTTTTGAACAGTGGAGCTGCATATGCATGTGATAGTATTACAAAGTTCTGCTAGCATAATTGATATCAGAATTTGGCTCACAGGTTCTGTGAAGACTGTAGCCGTGTTTTCCAAGAAAAATATGTATGTGGTTGTTGTGGTCTTATACTGATGTGACTAAGACCAGCACTTAAATAATCAAAAAAGCTATAATTTCATTTTGAATATTAAGGTGCAATGCATACCTCTTCTTACACATCCTTCATACCAGGGCAAGCTAATCGTGTGTATCTGTTAACAGTCCATAATGTAGCAGATGTGTTTCATGTTTTCTGTGCTATTCCTTGCTGCTGAACAAGTCTGTTTCCTCCCCCCAGTTCCAAATAAAAAGGCTGCAAAAAAAAAAGTCCAGTTCTCTTACCCCACTGCAACATCCAATATTGTTGAGTGTTTTGAGGTTTGAAGATGAAAGAAACAGGCTGTAGGTTATGGAGCTAGAGGACAATATAAACAAAATGACCTTTGGTATCATGCTTGCCATATTCTGATGAATAAATTGAGTTCATGTTTAACATTCAGATAATATTCCTGGCAGAGCAAAACATTGCCACATTAAATGTTCAGATCAGAAATGTTCAATGCAGACTAAATTAAGTTGGATCTTAGGACAGCAAACTTAAAATGAGTAACATGTGGCAATATTTGATTTAACAAAGAAATGTTTCTTTTCCCGGCCCCCTTTTCTTTTTCACTGTAAGTTTAAGCGTATAAAGATACACATGGCACAATGCAGTGCCAGGAACCTTAACTGCTTTTGATTTTTCTCCTCAGATA
>JANRGW010011044.1:0-24369 GCA_024733675.1 Psilopsiagon aymara | reverse complement strand
GGGAGTTGCCTCTCTCCTCCCTCCACGCCCTACTAACTGGCCTTCTCGCAGGTGGGGTGGCGTTTGCCTCCCTCCTTCCCTCCCTCCGCCGTAGCCGGGCTCAGGTAAAGCGGGGCGGTGGACGCGGGTGGCCCCGGCTTTTTCCCCCCTGGCGCCGCTCTTCTCTCCTCACGGGTTTCGCGCCTCTGTCCTGCCGGCCGAGAAGGCACCGCTCTCCTACTGCTCTCTTCCGTCCTCCCTGCCGAGTGGTGGGCAGCCCGGCAGGGGAGCCGAGCTGCCGTGCTTGGTGTGCTCCCTCTCCTTTCTCCTCTCCTTCGGGGGCGTATGTGCACGGTTGCATTATGCCCAGGGAGTTGCCTCTCTCCTCCCTCCACGCCCTACTAACTGGCCTTCTCGCAGGTGGGGTGGCGTTATTCGAGCTCTTTTTCACCTCACAGTCTCCTTTCTTCTCCCTCCGGTGCGTTTCCCCCCATATCCCCTCTCGCGTTTAAGTGTCCGTCCTTTGGAAGTAGCGGGTAGGGGAAAATAGGACCGCTTGGCAGCTGTCAGAGCTGCTGCCTGAGTCACAGGCTGACAATCCTCCTGCAGACATTGCAATGGGCTTGGCTTCCGCCCTCTGATCTCGACTTCCTCGTTCAGTTTGGTCTGTACAGTGAAGCCAGGAGAAAGGGAGGAGGGAGTGACAGGGCAAGATGAAGCTTGTAGTAAAAACTCTCGCAGATAGCTTGTGCTTTCAGGCATCACCTCCAACCGAGTAGGGAAAGTTCTCTGACTTTTAGTGATATCGTTGCCAGCTTGTCTCCAGTAGGTGTGGGAAGTAATAAATTTCATAGCCTCCAAGGGTAGTGCATACCCAGTGGGTTTCATAAGGATTGCTCCTAATTTGTCTAAACACACGGTGAAATGAGTTTTACAGCAGTAACATGCTTCTGGTAATGAAGTAAAATTTCTCAGAAGTAAACTGCATTGGTCTTATTGGCTCTTAGAATCACAGAATAGTTAGGGTTGGAAAGGACCTTAAGATCATCTATTTCCAGCCCCTCTGCCATGGGCAGGGACACCTCCCACTAAACCCTGTCGCCCAAGGCTCTGTCCAGCCTGGCCTTGAACACCTCCAGGGATGCAGTGGCTGTTAAGTTCCACCTTTTTTTTCTCCATAAGGTTCATTTCCTTCCTACTTTTATTTTTTTTTCCTCTTGCAACTTTCTGTTCTCCATCTTTCTTTTTCCACAGCTTTTTCTTCTGTAACCTATGTCATGATGTCCTCAGCCACACTCCACTGGGGTGGAGTAAGAACCTAAGCTTTTTTTTTTTTAAGTGAGCAGGTCTGTCCTAAAGAGAATGTTCTCTCAAGTAATGCATAAGAATTTTCTGCTTCAAACCTGAAGAGATATTGTAGTAGATGGACTTTGGCCGGCAGACAATGATCTCTATGTCTCTGCCCTACACTATAAAGAAATATAAGTTAATTTGCAGGGAGGCTGTTGAACCATGGCTTGAAAGATTAAATTGCACATCCTTAACCGTCATCATATATGTCTTCAGTCTGTAAGGCTAGATACAGTAAAGTTTTAATTACAAAGTAACAGCGTTCTAATCAGTTACTGCTTGTGTAAAGACGCTTTTGAAATTAGTCACTAGGTAGCAATGTGACTAAGTTCACTTATCCATGACATTCCAGTAAAAATGGCAAATAATGGTGCAGATATGTATTGAGTCATAGATGCACTGTCTGCAACTGTAGCACTCTCTCCAAAGTTTAAATGAGATAAGCAAATATTTTTGTTAACTAGAAAGTTGTAATGAGGAGGAAGCAATTGATAAATATAAGTGGAGTTGCCTTTAGCACAAAAGAGTTTTGAAGTTGTTAATCACAATTGCCAAAACTGTATAAACACGAGATTGTGCTGCTAATCTGACCTTGTAAAAATAACTAGAGTGAAATCATGCAATGGTTCCGTGAAGCTCTATGTCAGGTGGAGCTGTTCAAATTGACATGTTTTCCTTCTTGATAGCTTTATTTATTGCACTTATTCATAGGATGTGCACTGTCTTTCTGGAGGGGGACAGGCAAAATTTTCAGTAACTCTAAGGCAGCTGTAAAATTGCTGATAGTAGATAGGAACAGGGATCTGAAATTTTCATGCTTACTGACCTGGAGCCTTAAAGTGAGTATGACCAGGGCCAAGCTGGTGAGTTACATGGTTCTTTTTGTAATACGTCCTCAGCAATTTGATGCCTGACTTGTATAGCCAAGATTTTAGAAGTTCTCTGGAGAAGAGACTTTGACCTCAAAGTTTGCTCTGCTGAGTAGCGTGTGGCTGTTTCTGTATAAACAGGAAGACTGTATAGTTGGGTTCTGTCTGTCCCAGAAGAATGGGTGTAGAGATATTTATTCCATGGTTCTAGGATTACTTTTTTTTTTTCTTTCAAGTTATTCTCCTAAGAAAGAAGTTGAAGAGAGAGACTGAGTTCTTGGTTTTGGTTTTGATTTTATTTTCTTTTTTAATTATTGTTTCTTTGAGATGGATTTTGATGTGTTTCGGAATAGTTTTAAGAAAACAAATGTGTTGAGAGCTCCATCGTAATCTTTTAAGTGAATAAGTAGTGAACAAGCAATAATAATAAAAATGAGGAATAAAATTACTTGTCTCGTAAAGTTACAGGAAAAGGATTAGAAGAGTTTCTCGCATAGGGGGCTGAAATAACCTTATTGTGTGTTGTACAGCACATGATTTTGTTATTATGCAAAATGTTAAAGAGTGGTAGTGGGTAGATCTAATACTCATCTTTGAGTTTAAAACTGCAGTGGAGCTAGGTGCCACATATGCTTAAATTTCTCTGCAGCAGTATTTGGCACTGCAGATAGTCTCAGAATTTGCAGTAGAAATTGCATTTACCCCTGCAACAAGCTGTCTTCAGAACTTGAGCCATTATTATCTTGGCAGGTCTTTAAAAATAATGTACTAAATTCTTGTAGTAACTAATAACTCACAGGTTAGTCCTCTGTCAGAATATTTACATGTATGTAGGAGGGAATATATGTATTTCAGTGTGGCTACTAAGTACGTGAAAATATACTTCAGTTGTACTGGGGGATTACCCTGTCTATACCCAGAAATTCAGGTTTTGTTCTGTTAATCTCTGGCATGCCAAAAAGATAGGACAGGACATGTGTCATAGGTGTTGTGATTTGTGAGCTGATTTTGCTGAATTTTCTGTTCTTACCCCCTCCATCGATAGGCCCATGTCTTGTTCAGATTTATGTCACTTTGGAATTGGTGTGACTGTAGTAGGGTAAGATTGCATGTGGACCCACTGGAGGTACAGAAACTCATCTGATTAATGCAAGGTTTACTGAAAGGGGAAGTCAAAGTGAAGGTTGTCTTACCCTACCTCTGCATACTGTATCTGCTTTCTTGTGTGGTAACTTCAGGCTATTGGGTAATGTGCTGAACCTTACTGATGACTAAAGTGCATTTCAGAGGCTCAGTGTTAGCTACGCATCTACTAAAAGTCCTGAGTATATGATTTAATTCGTTTTGACTCAGTAATGCACTCAGTGCCCGGTAACATAGATTTTTGCCTTTGATTTCATGTATAAATATCTTATTAGTCTTCGTTTTCTTAGTTTATAATTGAGGCACAGCTGCCTGCATGTTAAGTAGGGAAACTGTGTGCCTTAAGTCTTCTGTGGGTTGAAACAAAACTATAATAGCATAGGATTGCCTACAGCGGCATTGTTTTTGCTGGCAATTGCTCTAGCTTAATGGTGGCTTGGTGACCTTGTACCTTAAATTTCTTTTCACTTTAAACACACCATGGTTCTAATTGAGTTTCCTAGTTTAGAAAGAGATGGAAACTAGCAACCTGATTTGAATGAAGTATGATGAGACAAATACACAAATGCAACATCTGCCCTAGAAGCTAATGCAAATGGGTGTTGTCCAACTAAATGAAATGCATCAATTTACAAGTTCATCTTAATTATGGTTTATCCGCTTCACTTCTTTCTTTAGCGGCTGTGAGAACTTGTTCTGTGTACTTGAAGTAATAATCTCAACACCGATTCATCTTGCAATCCCAGGCTACTGTAGTGTTTAACATCTTCAGACCTCACTCTAGTGCAGTCATGTTCAGTGTAATGAGCCAGTCTCTCTTTTCAGCTAGTGGCTCTTTGGCCTGTTGCTATTCAGTACAATGTGTTGCCTTTCTCAGCATCCTAAAAAGTGTAAAGAAATAGTAGTGCCTCCAATTTTCCAGTGATGAAGCTGTGATTGATTTCATTGTTTGATACCTCTGGAGCTAGGACTGCTAAGTCATGTCCTTTTGAAAAGGCTGTAAAATTGATCTAGCACACTTGTCTACGGCAAATTATTTCTTATGGATGTACTACAAATGTATTGCTGTTGGATGCAGAGAGGTATAATGAAATACATCTCTGCATACTGTGGTTTGACTCCATGACCTCTTTATGAAATTTATGCCTCTAGAGTTTTGTACATAGGGTTTGTATTCTACTTGTTTTCATGACCAGAAACTTAAATTTCTCCTAATGCATGTATGTGACTCTACTGAGAGTAGTAAATAAAACCGCATGGATGAGTGATTTCAGTAAACTCAAGCTAAAAATTAATATATGTTGAGGGAAACTTAATTTGGAAATCTATCATAAAGTCTCCTCAACTGATGAATACTTCTATTCATCAAGAGCTACCATTTTAATGAGTCTCGGCAGGAAATTCATTGTGATATATGCCTCAACACAGGACTGGAGTTCTGATTTGAATGAAAGCAAAGTAGGCATTTGGACTTGTAAGAAAAGTGGTTTAGAGAAATTCTGCACTCAACTTTTGACAGTCTTGTGCAATCAGACTTCCTTTTTTTTTTTTTCTTCTCCCCATTGGGCAGCTTCCTGTTTAAAATCTAAGATTTAATGCATGCTTTTGTAATAGTTTACTCCCTTTTTTATTGTTTGTAGTGATGAGAGTACATTCATCTGTGTTTTTCTTCTAAGGTCAAGACTTCACCAGTTCGCTTAAATTTAAGCTTTTAAATCAGCCTTGGAGGTACTTGTGGATTTGACTCTGGTTAAAGTTGGTTCTGGCCAGCACTCAGTCCAGCAGTTTTAGTGACATACTTGTTGTTTTAAATAGCCAAGAAAAAAAAGGAAACCTACAGCAAAATTTAAATTAAGTATATTTCTATATTTCAGTTGCTATTTTTTCACCAAATATGACTGACTTAAACCAACTGTTTTATCAGTTTGTAGGTAAATTTTTAGTCAGTAAGGTCTTTTTGGCAGGGACTGTTACACTGTAGGTCTGCTTGTCATTTAGTGCAAGAGATTCATTTTGCTGTGCTCACAATGGATAAAATCAATTATTTTTAAATGTGTGAGCACAAATTACTTTTCATTCATGGTGTTAACTTGGTAGCTTATCTTAGGGTTTGGGCAGAGTTGAACAAATTTAAGATGCTTAAGTCTAAGAACTTGGCAACAAATATAGAGTGTAAAGCTGAAGTCAAACTAGTGAACTGGATGAGAAAGTTCCTGCCTAAGCACTTGGAATTAGTTGGCTGATGAGGTAAATTGACTTTTGACAGCTTTTTAAATGTAGATGAAGAAAAATGCTTCCTGGCTTCCGTTTTGGCTGTGTAATTCATAGTTCAAAATGTACAGGAAGGCACTGACATTTTTCTTTGGCCTTTTTTCCTAACTTTTTTCGTCTGCTTGGGGTGTGGATAGCTGTGTTTCACAACTCATGGAACAGATGAGGGGTGGGTTTGAGGTGAAGGTATCCAAAATCTAATTCATAAATTGCTGATTGTGGGTAGCTAGAAAACCATTTTAGTTTTTGCTTGTAAATGTATCTGCAGTAGTCAAAGAAATACCTTTTTTGTTTTTTATTTATTATTTTTATTAATGGAGTTTCATTTTTTGACAGAGTACCACTTAATATATTTTATTCTTCATAGAAGTTGTTCAGATGTCTTTGTTTCTGTTGTTTAGAGACAAAGAAATTGTCAATTTTTGTCATGAAATAGTAGGCCGTGTGGAGACCTCATAGCAGCCTTCCAGTTTCTGAAGGGGACCTATAAAGATGCTGGAGAGGAACTGTTCATCAGGAGTTGTAGCAATAGGACAAGGAGTAATGGATTTAAACTTAAATAAGGGAAGTTCAGGTTAAATGTAAGGAAGAAGTTTTTTACTGTGTGGGTGGTGAGGCACTGGAACAGTTTGCCCAAAGAAGTGGTAAATGTTCCATCCCTGGCAGTGTTCAAGGCCAGGTTGGGCAGAGCCTTGGCCAGCATGGTCTAGGTGAGGCATCCCTGCCCATGGCAGGGGATTGGAACTAAATAATCTTAAGGTCTTTTCCAACCTAAGCCATTCTATGGTTCTGTGAAAATGTATTCAGACTTTACAGAATTGTTTAAGTAAGTGGACATGGAAGTATGGAAGTATGGTATATGGTAGGCTATTAATAGTAATTAAGCAATTAGATACTTGAAACTGTCATGTTGCAAATGGACATGTCTGCTTTCTGACAAAAGGAATTTCTCAAAAGAGCGTAAATACAAAGTAAGATTTCTCCACAAAACCTCTTTAAACTGTAATTTAAAATTTGTGGCTTAAACCAGTTTACTTGGGTTTTATCATCAAGGCTATATTCCAGTATGAATGTTTATAGCAGATACTAAAGTCTTTGACCTTCTGTTAGGCAGTAAATTACTCTGAATTGTTTAATGGCCTTTCCCAAGTCAAAATTTTTGTGTAGATGAACTTGAGCTTGTAGTTCAATGTAGTATATGATGGGAAGTGTAAAATGAGAACACTTAATGAGGAAGACATATTAGTAATTTTTTTCTTTAAAAACAGGATTGTGAGTTTGCTAGAAAAACTGATGTAACTTCTGAAAATTGTCTACATATTGTCTGCACAGCACTGGCATATGGATGTCGATAGTCAGTTTCTCTTCTTCCTCCACATGTAGGAGTTAATCTTCTTACATAGCAAATTTGAAGTGTTTTCCTAAGGAGCAGAACAATAAAGGTAGATTTTAGGTCGTTATTGCTCTGAAAACTTAGTGTAGATTTAACTGATAAATATTGCCATGTATTATACCAGTTCTATCATGAAAAAGTACAACTGCAGTAATGGTACAGCTCTTACTTGTGTAGATAAGGAGAAGAATATTATAGAATCGTTTGGGTTGGAAGGGACTTTTGAGATCATTGAGTACAAACCTCCCTTCCACAGGCAGGGACACTGTCCACTAGACCAGGTTGCTCAAAGCCTTGTCTAGCCTGTCCTTGAACAATGCGACATGAGGCAGCCACATCTTCTCTGGGCAAACTGTGCCAGGGCCTCACCACCACAGCACTGTAGGGTATATGTTTGTGGAGAATGTTGTTAACTATGAGGGAAACACTTGAAACAATTCTGCTACTCTGTGGTCAGTGTTTCCTTATGTTGACTTTGTTATGCCAGAAAGCAAAACTTCATTGGAAATTTCCAAGTTATATTTGCCTTCTCTTACTGGGACCATGGAATGTCAATAGGAAGTCAGTAGGGGATATTTTTTTTTTTTTTCAAGTCTTTTCTTCTAATACCAGAATGGAGAAAATTTTATATGCCCATGTAGCCATGACTTCAAGTGCCCTTGCTTCTACTCAGTTCAGACTGAAAGATGAGACCGTTCTTCTCCTTTAAAACACAAATCAACACTTCAGGACATCCAGACTGGAGGGCATGATTGGGTGAATTCTAAAATAAGATGTGCCTAATGCTGTTCCTTTTTAAACACTGATGTATTTGACATTTAAGGAAGAAAGCGCAGGTAAGGAAAGGAACAATGTAACCAGTGAACAAGCCTGAGGCCAAGATGTACAGACCAGGCAAGGTGTTCCTATGCACTTTGCTGCACTGAGGCCTTTCTCTAGGGTATTACTTAGAATGGATACCTAAGAAAGAAGCCCCGATGCTGTGCAAGATGTTGAACACTACAGGGAAATGTTGCAATCTGAATGTTTTAAAGTTTTTGAGACCATCTTAAATTTAGTATTTATTCTCTGCAAGGCTGTTTTCAACATGGCCTCCATATACATCCTGGAGCTAAAGGCTACATAGCTTTTCCTTCAGTGGAAGAGTTGGTGTTCTCATGTCCTGAAAGAGTAACTCTCCTCCTCTCCTCCTGCTCCCTATCTCTAAGATCACCTTCATAATTAGAGGTCGATCTTCTCAATTAATCTGTATGTATGACTAGAAGAGTTGAGAGTCAGACATGGATATGTAAAAGTGGTAGACTTCTCTGTGTTAGGGTTTTTGCCTACCATCCCTAATAGCTGTTGTTAATGGCAGAGCAGAACTATTTGAAACAGGAATAAAAAGATGAGATATAGCAGAAGGCAGTTTGTACCCATAGTTGGGCACAGTAGGTTGGGGTGTAAGTGTCTAGAGGAGCCACATACATGCAAAATACTTTTTTCTAAGAGACTGAAAGAACCATGATTTTGCTGTGTGTATTGTCGTGTGATTGCTATATTCCTTGTTTTCTCTTGTTATGAAATAAAACCTGGAGTGGACAAAGATGATAGGGAGACCTAATTGATATAGAACTGTATATTGGAAGAGCTGTCTTCCACTTTGGTGTCACAGAGTTCTTGGCAGATATCTCTTTTGTCTTAAATCAGAATATTAGGGAAGGGATGAAAAGTGACCCTGAGGTAACAAGGACAGGCTGAACCTTTCCAAGCTCTTCCATTCCCTCTCATGCAATGTCCTTAGGGAATTCTGCATGCTTGATCAGAACCTTTACAGTCCATTATGTCTCCTGAAAACAAATCTTGCAGCAAAACAGCTTGAACAGCCAGGATGGGCTGCAGTTTTCTGAACTACAGCTGTCTCCTTAAGTGGGATTACTTTGCTGAATGGTCACGAAGAATGTGTTCTCCCCCTGGAATGTTTTCCTTGTGGGCACACTGTCTCTGGAAAAGGAATTCTCTCCTCTGCTGAGAAGGCATGTACTGTACATGCACTAATGAGAAACAACAGTTGCAGAAAGTGTATTATGCAGGATTGTAAACTTTGAATATTTATTCCAAGTGAATGGGGTTGGGTGGCAGCCAGCCTAGCTTTGTCATGCTAAAGACTGGACTTGAAATCAACAGAAGGCTACCCTCCCCCTCCCTAAACTAGTGCTTGGTGTGTTTAAATAATGTGCACAGGCTTTGTAGCACTGATTGACTTTATTGATGCCACGTACATGGTAATGGGTCTTTGTGTCTCACTGTAATGAGAAGTTGCAAGTAAAATAAGGGCAAGTGTCCCCTCAGCATTTACTTAGGGAAGCTATGCCTGCCTCTATTTTTTCATAACCTTCAGTGGTTAGTTTCTTTATGGTATGCAGTGTGGTTGGCCAAGATAATTTCTGTGCTTGTATACCCTGTGGTGAAGCCTGCACCATCCTGCTTTCACTCTTTGGTACCCAAAACTAGCCTCTTCAGATTAGCATTGGCTTATGTTGCATCTGCAGGTGCTGTGCTTGTAGCTTCTGTTCTCAAAGTCTTGCCATTCATTTGAACCCAGTGAAGAGAAAATGTAACTTCTAAGTGGCATGTAAGGACAGTGTCTTAATTGTGATTTTGTGGCATTGGCAATTTGCCATGGAAAGTCCCAGCTTCACAGAGAATACCTCCTATGTCAGCTGTTACAGTAGAATATGCAAGAGCTTGCTTCACACATACCAGAAAGTGGTACTTGACAGCTGAAGAGGGCTGGACATACAGAAACTGAGAAATGTTTATTCCACGTTTGTCTGAGGGTTTGTGCTGGTTACCTTTAAGCCACCTGGAAGATAAGGAATTCCCTTTAATTTCCTTCTTCTGTCTTGCGTATTGTCTGGTCAGCGTATCACTTTTGTGTAATGCATGTATCATTTATACATTAGATAATTAGATTCTTTATTCTTGGAGCCCTGCACAGTCGGAGAGGGCACTTTAGTGCTCTGCCTGGAGTTTAACTTACAGTAATAAACATGGTAGCTGCAAGTCTGGGCAGCACTACAGTCAAACTGAATATGCAAGAATAATTGCCAGCAATCTGCATTCCAGTTGTGAAATAAATCTTTCAACAATGTATTGTGTGCGTCAGACTGTGACTAGAGAGGAAAGCAGTGGACTACAGTGAGCCTAATAGCAATCATTATGATCCCAAATAAAGCTTAACTAGAAGAAATGAGTCTGCATGGCAGCACAGCATTCTGAACACAAAGGCAGAGTGGAGCTGAAAGCTTTCAGCTCAGGGGGCTGTCTATGGGGGCGTATTAATTGCAAACTCTTGTACTTGTCCAATGCTGTGTTCTCTTGTGAGATAAGTAAAACTCGTGATTCTTTGAGTTCAGTCTGAAGCATCAGGTACTGGTGTGTCACAATATATTGAACTTGAGAAACAAGCAGGTATCAGCTCATCAGTTTAGCCTTCTGCCAGCTTTTCCCCTTACTCCTACCCCCTGTGGGATTCATTTCTCACATTTCACTAATGATTCAGACTTTTTTTTTAATTATTATTTTATATATATATAGGTGTTACTTACACATTGGAGCAGTTTGTGCTAAGTAACTTCACAGTTTTCTTTCCCATAAAGAAACTGGCACATGGAGCTGTGAAGTGTCAGCCTAATATGTCCTAACTAAACAGATCTGAACAGTTTCTAAGTGAACCCAAGGGAATTACAGGGAGGGGTTTTTGGTGGGTGAGGTTTTGTTTTTTGATGTTGTCAGCTCATGGTCACTGTAGGTAGTTTGGCCACAGAGCTCTACTTACTGTGCTTTCTAGCTGCACTGCATGCAACTGTGTTGATTTGATGAACTGTATTCAGCTGGATGGGAAAGTGAAATAGTTGAGTCTGCAGAAATAATGCAAGTATTGGCTGTTCAGATTGTATGCTTAGTGAGGATTCCCATCATGTAAATGTTACTGAGCAAACTTAGTTTGAATCATTAGCTACTTCTCAGAGCCAGGTTATTTTTAAAATGCTGTGTATTAATAGAGAATCAAGTTTCTTCACTCAGGACAACTTAGTTGTAACTCAAATGTGTCTGTAAGCATAGTGGTGTAGTTTTTTAGTGTAAAAGTCTTGTCTTGCCTGTAGAAACCATGTACATTCCCTTTGGTCTGTGAAAGGACCTTTTGTATTGCATTCTCTCACAACCTGCTAGAGGTAGATAGCATGAGAATTGTGTTCTTGAAATACTTTTAAAATGTAAATGTAGAAACAACAGGAAGTTAACTTGTTAACTTTTTAAATCTAGTCTATATGTATTTGCTGTTTGTCACCCTTATCTTTAGGGTAGTTCCTCTTCCACTGCTAGTATAAAGGCCATTAGACAAATCGTGTGTGTGATCATTTAATGTGAAATCATAGAAAGATTTTATAGCAGTGCCTTTCTGTTGGATGTGAAGTAAAAGAAAACTTGTATGTCCCTTTTCACATAGGCTCAATCTTACAGCAAGGTTCTGAAATGGTGATCTGAATCAGCAAGTATACAATGCATGTACATGTCTATTTTAGGTAGCCCAGTGTTTCACAAACTTTCTAATAATTCATCAAAGTAGAGAAATGGTGTGTGATTAAAACTGCTTGTTCCAGTTTATCTTTGTATTAATGAGGCTGAAGCCTCAAAAGAATGTTTTGGAGATCCCTACTTTTATGGCAGTTCATATAGCTCTAATTAGAAGTACTTTCCTTGCCTAGTTGGTGCTTGAATACTTGTTAGTAAGTGGGATGCTTTAGCTATTGCTATTGATGATCTTCTGAATGTACTAATTCCATTGCTACTTCAGCCGTTGCCTCGATAGTTTACCATAGCCCAAACTGCTCTCATTGAGCAATGGCTCAGTCCCAGAAACAATTCTGTGGCTGCTGACAGAGTAAACATTGGGGGAGAGGAGGGAATAATACAAATAGTTCTGGAAAATTAAATTGCAAACAGATAATGTTCTATGCTTCTAGCAGTTGTATAACACTGTGATCAAAAGGAAGGGGCTTTGTAGCAGAAGCTTCCTTTAGACCTTTCCAAGCCAGCCAGGTGTTTATTTCCAGCTTTTTGGGAAGCACTTGGTGCTTTAAACAGGGGGAGGAGTGTGTGAAGTGTCTCATAGCCTTAAGGCTCTGAAACTGTAGGAGGTTAAGGCAAACTTCCGTCCATATGATTGTATTCGAATGAGGGTTTTGGTTAATTCTGCCTCGTTCAGGGAATGCATGGCATCTTAACTTAAAGCCAGTGTTTAATTTGTTCATCTCAAAAGAATTTGTAAGTGAATATGTATGAAAATGTTTTTTTAATTATTTTTAATGTTGGACTAAATATTGTCAATGTCTTGGTCCCATCCTGTTCATGACTGTAGAGATTGCTTTGCCTTCATCTGTAACTGCATCATTGTGACACCTATGTAGTTAGGTAAATGGCAAAAGAATGTCTTTTGGCACATGAAATAATGAAAAACAAGCAATGTTTGACCAGCCTGTTCCTCAGACTGCTATGAACCACAATAAGGAAGCATCCTGGGTTAACAGGGAAGTGACTGTAGTATTTCATATTTGGAAACAATACTAGGAAGGAGGCATTTAAACTCAAAACAAGGATGGTCTGTCTTCCTTCTGTATTTTTTGGTCTTCTAAGCCATAGACTGTTGTTGCATCAAAAAGAATACTGTTAACGGTATTCTCCTCTGACAGTTGCACAATAGCCATGTAAAGATAAATGTCCTTGTCCCACATAATTATCTACACCCAAAATGCAAGCTACTAGGCAAACAAATAGCTTCCTAATTTGTTCTTACAATGGCAGTGACTTGCAATCGTTGGGAGTTGCTGTGAGACTGCAAGAGCTTCCTGGGCTTGCTTCCTTCACCACTTTAGGGGTTTTTAGAAATGCCCAGTGAAGTGCAGCCTAAGCTAGGAAGATAAGCTTTGCAGCCCATGAGATGGAACTTGCAGAATCTGATTCCTCTGCTACTGTTCTTGTAGAGAAGACAAATTAATGGTTGGTTTGTGATACTGCTAGTTTAGAGGCCCTGTGGGTTAGAAGTCAGCCTTGAGAATAGCACTGACACCGTGTTATCTTAGGATGATCCTAATTTTTTTTGAGTTCTAGTACCTGATGATTCTGTTCTGGACCATATGAAATAGTGATAACAAGACTGTTTGCTGCTGCCATGCAATAGGGTAGTTTTCAAGTCTGTGTAAAGTTTGAGGTGCAGACCATCTCTGAATCTCCTTACTATTTGGTAGTGCTGGCATAAAAAAACCCTTAGTGTTTGGTGAGATTTTTCAGAATAGCTATGTTAGGCTTTTTATCTTCTTGCTGTGAAAGATTTTGGTTTCAGTTCTGAGAATAAAAAGGGACAGATGATATAGAAAGATCCTCTACTGGCTGAAGAATGCAGTCTTGCTGTGTGCATGATAATTCAGCTTTCTCCTCCTGTGAGGAGTTTAACTTCTCTGTAGATATCTTCTTTCCTTATTTCTCTTCAGATCTAGAACTGGCTTTCAAGATAACTTTTAAAAGATTTATTGCAGTCTTATGTATTTCTTACCAAAAAAAGAATAAGCTTTCATCTGTGAAGAAATCTCCAAGGTGTATTGTATGCATGTACTTCAGCAGTAAGAAAGTGAGGAACGTGTTTCAGTGTAATGTCAGACACTTCAGATGGCTGGTTACTTAGGATTCCTCAGGAAATGATGAAACTGAATTTAGCTGAAGCATACTGCTTCTGTGTCCTGCCTGATTATAGCCAAAAAAGGCAACTGGTTAGATTCTGGGAGCTGCATAGGCAGGAAATTCTGTAATGGAGGGTAGAACAGAGCTGTTGCCTTGCCAAACCTGGTACAACTCTGAACACAATTGAATATTTATTTCTTGTTTTTCTTTTTCTCCCTTCTCTTCTCCCCTCCTTTTTTTTTTTTTTTTTTTAACCCTTTGACCGCAATGTGCAGATGATACTCTGCAATGTCATGGAGTCCCAATATCTTTTCTTGAATTCTCAGTCTTCTCTATTTCCTAAATACTCTGCCAGGCTTGCTGTTGTAGGGTGGTCTTGCAGCTCTCTTGAGTGCTCAGGTTTTTCATGGCAGATTCTTGATTGCTGCATCTTTATCTCTGCAGCAAGTCTCTTCATCAGGTACCCATTAAAATCTGGGGTTTCAACAAAAATATGAAAAGCCAGGGTGGAGGAGTTGCTCTGAGAGTCACCATTGTGGTGATTGAGGTGGAAGTGTCAGCGACCCTGTGGGGAAGGGAAGATGAGGTAAAGTGTGGGATAGCTGCTTGGCATATCCTGTAAGGCTTGAGACAAAGATCTGAAACTCAAGCTAAAGGAAACAATTATTTATAGAGTAATTTTATCTTTGCTAAAGAATTTTTGACTGTGAATATACAGCTAGCCATAGAGTCTCTGGCACAAAGTTGCATACCACCTACAGTGATACACTTGTTGAAAGGAATTTCCCTACATGCTTACAAATTACTGGTGTGGGCATGTGTGCCCATCATTATTATAGCTGATGTTTTTCAGGCTTCATTGGCAGCTTGCTAATGCTGGGACTCAACATCTCTTGTTGCTCTCATGCATATTTTGAGAGTTGAACTGGTTCTGCCCTGCTCTCAGTACCTTTTTGTCTGCAGTATCTATAGTCAGATTTCACCTATTTAATTTGCAGGCTGGTTTTGCTCTGTAGGAAAGTTAATCCCTGGAGCTCCTGACAGCCTCCAGTGACATGAATATTGATATTTTCATTTAATGTTCTTTTGGTGATAAAGAGCTCTAGCTTCTATCCAAGTTATGATAAACATATATTGAGGACACTGGTATCTTTGTGAGGAAGGATCCAACAAGTACTATTTATGTGATCTTGTAAAGAGGCTGCTGTTACATGGTCAATGAGCCTTGACATATGCAGTCCTTTCTTCTGATTGAAAGAATTTTTGAATGGCACCAATAAAATTGTGGCCTTATAAACTGGAAAATCCATGGCAGTAATGTTTTGGTTTTGATGAAACACTAAATCTAGGGTGCTGTTTTCTGAGAATGCTGCCTAAATCTCCTTTTTGTAGTGGTGGTACTTTTTCTTTTACTTGACTGTAGCTGCATAGAAGGATTTTGGGGTTGTAAAATTTCCTGACTGCAGGTTTATTTGGTTACTGTCTTGGAGGTATTCTGCTGCTGAACATGATCTAGAAAAGAGATGCTAATTGGTGGGCTGGGTGTTGCTACTAAGCTGGTGATGGAAAGTATTTGATGTTGGTCATAACTGTTTTCCTCAAATTATTGATGATGTCTTGTAGAAGCAAAGTGCATCTCATGTATTGTCTAGACTGGTTTGTGGCATTTCTAAGAAGTTGCGGTATTTGGTTGGTTACTTATCAAAACCAGGAGATAGGAAATAAAGCTGTTGATCAAACATATTTTTAATATCTTTACCAAATAGAGAAGTGAAGGGCTAATCTTGAACTGAACATTACTGACATAGTATCTCATGCTATGAATACTGGTGCACCTTACAAGTTGTTTGATGCTTACTGCTTTAATGTGCATGCTCTTTTCTGCCCAAGAATGGCTTTCAAATGCTTAAGGGTCAGTGTTTTCTTAGGATTTTTTAGCTACTTGCTAATTTATGGGGTTTGTTGCATCATCTTGGCAAGCAAAACCTTGACCTTGTTGGAAGTTTGACAACTTACCAGTGCTTCCTAACATGAAACTAAAGGAGGGGGAGGCATGTTCTGATGACCAGGGACTTGGAGTACTTAGCATGTGCCTGTCTGCCTCTAGGAATTTGCAAAGCAACTTGGGGCTTTAAAAATATGTGCATTTTTCTTCCTTCTCTTTTCACAGGTCCCCAATTCTAAAGCACAATGTCACAACGAGATGCAGATAAGTACCTTTATGTGGACAAAAACATCATTAATAACCCTCTGACTCAGGCTGACTGGGCAGCTAAGAAGCTGGTATGGGTTCCCTCTGAGAAGAATGGGTTTGAGGCGGCCAGCCTGAAGGAAGAAGTAGGAGATGAGGCCGTGGTGGAACTTGCAGAGAATGGGAAGAGAGTGAAAGTAAATAAGGATGACATCCAGAAGATGAACCCTCCCAAGTTCTCTAAAGTGGAAGATATGGCAGAGCTGACATGCTTGAATGAGGCTTCTGTTCTTCACAACTTAAAGGAGAGATACTACTCAGGACTGATCTATGTAAGTAAGCTTGTCTGTTGGGGTAAGAGTTCTTGGTTACGTAGTATGTGAACCTAATGTAATACTTTGCTTCTAAAAACGTGTATGTTAACCTTTCATTGCCCCTATACACAAGTCTCATGTGACTTAGCTTCTTCCTTCTGCTTAACATTTTTTCACTGAACTATGCCAATCCCTCTCTAGTTGAAGCTTTCAAGGAATGCTGTGGTAAATCTGTCTTTAACATTTTAATGTCTTCATTTTCAGGATGTTTTGAATGCCATTTAACTTTCTTTAAGCAAGACATGAGAGCAGTTGGAAAGTAGTAAACAGTCTATTCTGAACTGAACCAAGTAATAATAAAAATGCAGTCCTAATATACCTAACATCTGAATTGCATTTTCCCATGTCTGGAGCTTCAGAGGGAAAGAATGCTGATGCCAAGCTTTTTGTATTATAAAAATTCAGGATTTCAGAGTGTCTTGCTAGAAAAGGCATATGTGGGCCTGCATGTGTTTACAGATAAGAAATATTTCCTTTTCTTTGCACCCCAAAATGGACAAGAGCAGAGATTCCTGCTTCTTCTTTGCTGTGGAAATGACAAAGATACCATTTATGGAACCAGTGGGCATACCCAAATGAAGCATGCAGCAACTACTTCAGTGAATACCAAAAGCAATACATAGGGAAAAGTGGGGAAGGAGAATTTGGAACCTCAATTTGGTCCTTCAGTTCCCTTTTCCTCTTCATGTGGCCTCTGTTTAGCCAACAGATGTTGGTCATGATAGCATCTACTTTATTAATATTCTGCAGGCATAGAAAGAATGATTAATGTAAAATTTGGGTGCAGTGACTGGTTAAAGCAGGAACTAGTGTGTTGTGGTTTGTTTATTTTCAGACTAGCCTCTGCTAACAGTATTAAAATGTGACTGCCTGAGGTGGAATCCTGAGGGATGCTGAAACAGTGGATGTTCATATTTTTAGGCATTATGAAATATTCTTCACATTAGATTAAAAGGTCTATTAAAACAAAATGTATTAAAGAATAAATTTCATATGTAGGTGCCCTTGAAGATGTCTCTCTAGATTTCCCTCTCCCGTCCCTTTCTTATGCTGCTAAAACCCCAAAGCTGCCCCTCTTGTCATATGGAGAAATCAGCATGTATAAAAACTCTGCCACATCTGTGTGTATGTTTTGGGGTTTTTTTTTTTTGAATGCTTGTAACTTCATCATACCTGTAATGATACAGTCTTCTGTGTAGTTGATGTAGCAAATTGTAGATGATCTCTTCTGCCCTAAGAGGAGACTGTGGTATCTAAGACACCACACAGCAGGAATTCACCCTTGTTATCCATCTTGGGTAGAAACCTTTGTGAACTGTTGCTTTCTAAGCTAAGGAGCTTGCACACAAGCTAGAAATTTTGACTCTGCTAGTGCTGTGACCACTGCTCTTCTGGAGTGGCATGAAGCCATGGACTCACAGAATGGTTTGGGTTGGAAAGGAGCTTAAGATCATCTAATTTCAACCCCCTGCCATGGGCAGGGATGCCTCATCATTGACCATGTTGCCCAAGGCTCTGTCCAGCCTGGCCTTGAACACTGCCAGGGATGGAGCATTTACCACTTCTCTGGGCAACCCATTCCAGTGCCTCACCACCCTCACAGTAAAGAATGTTTTCCTTATATCTAACCTGAACTTTCCCTGGTTTAGTTTGAACCCATTAGCCTTATCCTATTGCTACAGTCACTGATGTGAGGAGTCCCTCTCTGGCATCCTTGTAGGCCCCCTTCAGATACTGAAAGGCTGCTATGAGGTCTCCACACAGCCTTCTCTTCTCCAGCCTGAACAGCTCCAGCTTTCTCAACCTGTCTTCATATGGGAGCTGCTCAAGCCCCGTTATCATTCTTGTGGCCCTCCTCTGGACTTGCTCCAACAGTTCCATGTCCTTATGTTGGGGACACCAGAACTGCACACAGTACTCCAGGTGGGGTCTCACAAGAGCAGAGTAGAGGGGCAGGATCACCTCTTAAATCACCTCTATATAAAGAACTGTTGAAGAAATTATCAGAGAACATCTGAAGGGTGCAGAGCTGATAAAAAGTAAAAACTTAGTCTGATTCCTAGCAACTGATGTCAAAATTTGAAGAGCTGATGTGGTTGGAGATTGATGCATTAATTTATTCTTTGTAATCAGTAATTCCTTTGACTGTTGGTCAGAATCTGTTCTCGGAGGGAAGAATCTTGGTAGCGAGGTGAAATAGGATGTGCAAGATCATGTGTAACATTTTTAGAACAGGAAGCTGCTGGGTTATGTAATAAGTTGTTGAAAATAATTCAGCAGCATCTCAAAGTCTCTTGCATACTATGCAATGGGCTCTTTCACATATCTTGCAAGATATCCTCTGTAATTTCAGACATAGTCTGTGACTGCAATAAATTGAGTTATTCTAATTGGATTGTAAGAAGTATTAAAATATCTCCACACCCTTCACCAAAGTAATCCTAACATAGTAATTCTCTATTACAGAATCTTAAGTCTTGCCAAAACTGTGTTTCTGTGCACTTGTGAAATGGACTGATCTCACCTGTCAGCAGTTCTCAGCAAGTCAGGAGATTAATGCGGAGGCTTAAAATACTTTCATTGGAATGGCTGTTGGTTGATCATTAATCCTCTTGGAGAAAGAGAATACACGCAATGTATCTCTAGCATAAATGTCTCTGGAAAGATCATAAGCATTATTTAGTTCTACTCTTGTCCTTTGTCCTCTTTGCCAGTAGGGATGTGTGGTTTTGATGGTTTATTTTGGGTTTTTTTTTGTTTACTTTTTAACTTTTTCTATCTACCCATCCTATTAAAAGAAGTGAGAAATCTTCAGGCTGGTGCACACAAATTTTGAGCAGGGAGCGTGTTAAACATTTCAAGGACTAAGAGCCTGAGTGTGACACCAATTTGCTGTTTCTGTGTGCTGCTCAGCTCTGCACTGAGGTGACTTGCTAATAGACTGGCTTTCATATTAATCCTTTCTATTATGAATGCTTTTTCTAAGATCATTTTCGGCTTCTGTGTTGCTTACCTTAACTGCCTTACATGTTCCAGTTACTTCATTAAAGTTAACAGCTGCTGGAAAATAACCTGTCTGAGGCTGTCAGCTTTGTGCCATGCTATAGATGGTTCTTTGAGCTATTCAGAGCTAGGTTAGCAGTTAGAAAAATTAAACTAGTTCCAGTTTGGCCCATGTCACTTGAAATAGCTAGCAAAAGGTAATGCCAGAATTCTATTTTGAGATAGTAATGTCTGAAACAAACTACAGTTTTTCAAGCCAGCTGTGCTTGTAATAGAATAGCCTTTCAACTGGAGCCTTGGGTTCAGTTTGGGGATTTATGCATATAAGTCTTTACTTGTTATTTAATAAGATGAAGATGACTTTTGTCTTTTTGTAGGGCTGGCAGCTTCTGCTCAATTCAGCTTGCTTCCTATATAAAACTCTGTCTGTGCTTGAACAGCAGTCATGATGTAGTGTTCTCACTCAGTTGCCTATCCCAGCCATGATTGGTTGCCTCTCTTTATTAGACAAAAATATCACCTCACACATCTGTCTGAGATCATTATACTGCAGGAAACTTCCTGTAGGTATTTCTCCTGGCAACCAGAATGCTGGAAGAAAAGTGATGGCTTCTTCCTGCATACCTGCTTCATGGCTTCATTACTCTAATTGCAATCAATGTTTTCTGTTTTCTAAACTGCTGCTCTAGTCTGTAAGACTGCTTCAGTCCAGCTTCAGACCTTTATTCTTAGTTGAAAAGCAACAATTCTAATGTGTCAGCAAACACAGCCATAAAAAGTCGCACAAATGCAGACAAGCAAACTTTACATTCCCTTTGGAATATTACCATGGTACTTGCTGCCACTTTTCTTTTGCTCTCACTTCTAATTTCCCAAAAGCAGCAAACAGGCCCTCAGCTGTATTAGTATCTTGAAAGAAGAGGTAGATTCGGTCTGTGCCATGAGTTACAGTTTTGTTGGGGCCAGGGGGACATGGGACTGTATAGGGCATCTTCTTTTGATTATTATGTGCCTGTTGCTGCTGCCGTAGGATTTGAGGCACCATGGCTGCTAATGCAGACAGCTGAAACAGGCAACCTAGAAGGTTTTTGCTTACTTGTTTTCCAAAACTCTGATAAAATTGCAGCTTCTAGCAGTTCAGTTGACTCCAGTATCAGCTACTTCCATGACAGTGTAAGGAAAAAGGTGTACTGCATGTTCTGTGAACATGCTATTCTTGATTTGACCCCTTCCTACCTCTTGGTTCTACTCTGTCATCCACTAGTGTAGTCAAAGGTCAGGAAAGCATGATCCAGACTTTCAGCAGTTACTCTGTGCTTTACAAGTACTGTTTGACATGATCGAGAACTAAGGCTGAACTAAGTCTGAGGCGAAAGGAACTAGCCAGGCTGGTTTCTGCAAACTCCTGAAACTGTTTCTTTCAAGCACTAACCTCGCTAGAACATCTCACTGAAGCTTACCTTCCTGGAGCTCTCAAAGTCCTGTGTTAAAAGGTTTTTAGCCAACTTTCATAGTTTCATAGTTTCCCACTTTGGAAAGAGATTTAGTATTTTCACATATTCCTCAAACACTTAACAGGTAGGTCTGGAAACATATCCTGATAGTATATACTGGTATATGGAAAAAGAGCCTTAAATACTTATAAAAGATTTCCTTTCTGGGAGACATAGGCTGAAAGCTATATCTGAACCTCCTGCTTGTAAGAGTGGGCTAATTACATGATGTTAAGCCAGCATGTTGAAAATTTGGGTCTAAGACAATAAACTGTGTAATAGATGCTATTTTCACCCTTCTGATCCCTGTGATCTAATCATTACCTTTATCTAGATAAGGAGGCTAAATCTGATTAAGTATTCTGTGCTTGTTGTGGACAACTCTTTACCACTCTGAAGCACTCTTCATTGAGCAAACAGTAGAAGAGGTGGAAGCAATAGAAAAGCACCAAATATACTGTCTAATACAGTATATTTGTATATACAGTATATACTGTCTAGTACAGTATATTTGTATATATTGTATATATACTTTGTACAGCACTGCAAGTTGCTGTAGAAAGCTGTTCCTCTCCAGATGTTTCAAACATCAGCCTCTAAAATTGTCAGGGAACTGTAGAGTAGCGGTAAACCCCAGGAGCAAGGCTTTGAGTGCTATTCTTAGAATATCAAGGAAATATCTAAGAAGCTTCTGCTCTTCCTATTCCCTTTGCAAGTAAAATGTTTGTTGGGGTGGGGTTTTTTTTTTAGATATTTGTATCTTAAAGGTTTGGGTTTTTTTGTTTTTTTGGTTTTTTTTTAAGAAGTTTAATATTTTGAACAGGAAGCAGTTTGACAGTTGTCTTCCATTAGAACTGTTGAATTTAAGCCAGCAGAAACCAATTGAGAAATCAACATTGACAAATGTCATTGACTCTTTGAGCATGGAAGACTTCAGAATTGTTTACTATATTGACTAGTTCAGAACTGTACTATGTTAATGACCTTACCATTTTGAATCTAGTTCTAGTTATATTCTTTTCATTATAAATCATGAAAGTCTTTAGGGTGGAAAGGTCTGTGGGAGGCCACCTAATCCAGCATCCTGTTCAGAGTAGTGTCAACACTGAGTTTAGCCCAGTCCAGTTTCTCAAGTTTGTCTTGAAAATATCTAAGGAGTACAGTGGTCTTATTTTTCTCTTAGTAACTATTTTGGCTTAAAGTTTTATTATGTTGTAATTGATCAATTTCTTAACAAATCCATGGAAATACAAGGCAGAACATAATAAAATGCATGTTTCTTTGAACAGAGCACCTATCTTATATTCAAGTCAAGTATCCATTTACATTATAAGGAACTTTGGAAGGAAGAGAAAGCCAGCCCTATTGGACTTCATTAGCCCGGGAGCAGGCTAGTTTGGTATCAGTGTGACTAATGTATCAGTTGATGCTCTGTGCATACTTGGAAAGGTTGCATACTAGTTAAGTTGACATGACTTTAACTGTTGCTCAGGTTCTAATATTGCTTAGTGGCATCAGTGGAAGAAGCACTTAAAAAAGGACTGGTTTATTCGTTTTTTTCCAAGTAATATACTGCTAAAATGTGCAAGTATACAACATTTTTAATTCCTGTCTTTGTTTGCTGGGGTGTTTTTTTTCCAGACCTACTCAGGCCTGTTCTGTGTGGTAATCAATCCTTACAAGAATCTGCCCATATACTCAGAAGAAATAGTGGAGATGTACAAAGGCAAAAAGAGACATGAGATGCCGCCTCATATCTATGCTATCACAGACACAGCCTACAGGAGTATGATGCAAGGTGAGTGCTGACTGAGATAATGATTCTTGTTAAAATCACAGATCAAGGTAGCAGTCAAAACACTGTTGGAGAACAACTCTGCTATCAAAAGGCATTGTTGCCTCCTTGCTTACAGACACCTGACACCTACTTGGTGCCAGGTTTGTGTTGAGGTGAATAGCTTTCTCCTGCTCTGTTGGATTGAAGAACCTTAAAAAGAGTCTGGCAAGAGCTAAACTTGACATAAAGAACAGGCAAACTGAGGTAGTGAACTTTCCCTTTCAGTGGTGAACCTGTGGAACGATAGCTGTAGGTGGGCTACAGCTATCATTCCACAAATGTATATTAGTTAATACAGGCTTTTAACAAAAGTATTTAAAATCCAGTCATACAGTCTGGTTGGGTGAAACAAGTTTATTGAAGTGTGATGGTCACTGGTAGTTTTACTCATCAGAAGCTGTTTGGTTACATTTTTATTCTGTTAAGAATAAAACTTATTATCAGGAAATACTAGATATATCTGTTGGCTTTTGACAGAATAAATGAAAGCAAGCTGCTTGACTTATTCCCCTCACTGTGTCTACAAATGAGAAGTGAAGAACCACAAAGAACTGCTGCTTGTTTGTCACTTGAGGACTTTTAAATATGGAGCTCTGAATGCCTTTTGCATCTCTCTCCTGTATCTCCCCTTTTCTGAGAGGAGGTCTTTCTTACACAGAGCCAGTGCTTGTGTTGGGGATGCTTGGAGAGTGTTCAGGTGTGGAGGTATTTTGGGCTTTTCTTCCTATTTGTAGCTGGGCTATTTGAAGAGACGTGCTCTGTAAGGTTCGAAGGTTATAATGGAAGCTTTGATTTGGCATGGCTTCTATGAATTTGATTACTCCTTTATTTTATGATGACTAACAATGACTAAGGTGTTTGTCTCTCTCAGGTCTTATTCAAAAAAGTGAGGCTAATAACAAAGGCCAGATATAATAAAATCATGCTTTAAAATTCTAATTATGATCAGTTTTAGAGTTCTGCTTTTCCCCTGCCCTCACTACCACTTGCTCCTCCAAGCATAATAACTATGGGTGACAATAACAGTATGGTTGCCCAGACTGTAAAGGGTGCAAGAAAAACTCCTTCCTTTTACCTGTGTTTGTGTCTTTAAACAAATCTTAAGCGTGAAGGATGCTGAAAAAGTTTGCTGAAGTATGGTGCCATGCAGAGCAGAGCACATGGGAGCCTTAACATGAAGGATGGATTAAGCTATGTTTATAAAAGCTTTGGGTGGGGAGGGGTGAGCTATACGGACATGCTGCAGGGAACTGATGGCCAGGTACTGATGGCAATTTGTTGAAGATGTGGCAACTCTAAGAAATATGGCTATATTACTGATGTGTTACTGTGGAATGAATGCTATATCCAGAGGAAAAAACTTGTCAACCTGGACTTCATTTATATAAGACCTCACTTTTCCTCAGACAAAGGCTGGATCTGCCATGAAGGACAAGGAGAGATTCACTGCCAGTACTGTATGTGGCAGTGTGGTTGTCCATAAATCTCTTATCAACTGTTTCACTTCATTTGTTATTTCTTTCTCTCCCTTGCTCACTCCTTGTCAGCTCAATTACCAACATATATTTTCTTAAACAAGCTATTGACTTAACCGTACCAGAGCTACTGTTCCCTAATGTCTTGGTTTAACCCCAGGTGGCAATTGAGTACCATGCAACTCTTCTCTCACACCCCTGTCCCTGGTGGGATGGGGAGGAGAATTTGGGGGGGGGGAGGAAAAGGCAAAACCTGTGGGTTGAGATAAGA
>JANRGW010011041.1:0-12599 GCA_024733675.1 Psilopsiagon aymara | reverse complement strand
TCGCGTGCGGAGAAGCCGCTCCACATGCAGTCCTGGATGATGATAGAGTTGAGGTTGTTGGTCACGCCGAGACCCGTCTCGAAGAAGTCCCCGCCATCCGAGCCGCCCCACAGGTCAGCCTCGGGGGGGAGCAGAAGCAGCTCGGACGCCCAGTCCAGGGGGTCGGCGGGACGGCAGCCACCCAGGGCCGCCCCTCCCCACGGCCCCGGGCCCCCCCCGGGGGGTTGCTCCTGAAGCCCGGCCCGGCTGGGAGATAGCGGAGGGGTGGGAAGCAGCTCAAACTTCTTCCAGATGTCCTCCCCGGGCGGAGCAGAGTCCGGCCCGCACAAATAAAAATCATCTTCGTCCGGGTAGAAACAGGGCTGCAAAGAGTCGAACTCGAGGTCTGGGTTTTTACTGACCATTCCTGGCATTACTGGTCTCTTTGCTGATCCTTGGGTCGGGCAATAGTTTCAGAGACAGGTTTTATGGGTATTTCCAAAGGGAACAAGAGCGGTTCTCCCAAGATCTGAAACTAAACCAAAAATACAAAAATACAAAAAATTAAACCACGAAGGAACAGACACGAATGTGACACCCTCTTAACCGAAGGGAAAAAAATAGTCCCGTCATTAACAGCAAGAAAGGGGGAGCCTTTGCAAGTTGAGTTAAAACCGCCTCTCACACACCTTTCCTCCCGGCTTAAGACACTCGGAGCAGGGCAGTCAGGGAGCGCTCCCCCCAAGAGGGGCTTCCCGCCACCCCGTCAGGCCGCAAGGAACCGCTGGGTACCGCGGGCTGCGGAGCCCCTCCGGGCTTCCTGCCGCGCATAGCACTCGCCTGCTCTCTCCGAACTGCTGCAGACGCTCAGAACGGCGAGTAACTGCAGGCAGATTGCGAGGCTTTGATACCGTAATCTCTCCAGAGAGCTCTTTTAATATGCCAGCTAAAGTGGAGGAAGTTTACTCCTTTTGTCGTCTGCGGAGCGGTGCAAAGGGGAGAGGGAAGGATGCAAAAAAGGGGGCGGAGGGGCTCTTTGCAACTTCGCAAATCGCCAGTTCATTCACTCAAAGCGAGCCAGAGAAATCCGCACTAAACACAAGGCGGGGAGGGGGGAGGGGGGGTATCGTGGCCAGGAAGTGGCCTGCAGCTGGAAAACAAGAGTGTGGAAAGGGCGAATCATCAAGAGGGGAAGTTATTCCTGTCTGGAATTACTCCCTGCTGAGGAAATAGCCCTGGCTCTTTGTTAGAGGGCAGCAAGCGCTTAACAGGCCGCGAGAGCGGGAGGTGGGCCCGGGGGGGCTCCCAGCATCGGAGCCCCTTCCCCAGCCCTCCGCCCTCGGGCAGAGGCAGCGGCCGCAGCCCGCGCCTCCCTCCGCTCGCAAGATGCGATTGCCACCTACAGTCCCTGCGCCCGCATTTCTGCTCGCAGCGGGGAGCTCCCCGCGGCTCCGGGCGGCTCCGGATGCGCTCTCGGCCGAGTGCTCTTCTGCAGCGATTCATAGAATCAACGGGGGATGGCTTTAACCCGTCAGAGGGGAGACTGAGGCGCAAGTTCTTCCCTGTGAGGGTGCTGAGCGCTGGCGCAGGGTGCCCAGAGAAGCTGTGGCGGCCCCATCCTTGCGGTGCTCAAGGCCGGGTTGGACACAGGGGTTGGAGTATTCTGCTCCAGTGGAAGGTGTCCCTGCCCGTGGTAGGGGTTGGAGCTGGAGGAGCTTTAAGGTCCCTTCAACCCAAACCGTTCTTTTCTTCCATGCCAACTGAGGACTTCTTCTCTGAATGCTGCAGATACACAAACACGGAGCCCTTCCGCATCGTATGAGCGCCATTCTGCACTCACCTCCCAGCGGTGGGGACTGCTGGTGCCTGGAAAGGCATCAGCCAGGAGAGTTAGAGGCAGTTCACAAACATTCCAGAGTCTCAGAGACGCAGATCAGCAGAAAATTTCAGGTTCAGGCCATGCAAACCCAAATGAAGGCTGTGCCAAAGTGGAAATTACCCTCACATAGGGGAGAGGAGGTACATGGATCTCTGCTGCTCCCAATCCACATTGCCCTGCAGTCAGGCCCTCAGCACGTGGGGCAGAGTTTGGCTTAATTGGTGTTTAATCTTTCATTTTAGGCTGTTAAAGAAACTAAGATCCATGTGCTCGGTTTTAGTGTTGTGAGCACCTCAGTGCTGTGCTGAGGGGGGGTTATTTGCTTCATCCCAGTAGGTGTGGGGGGACTGCTCAGGTATGAGCCCTGGGTTGAGCCTGATGCTTTGCCCAGACCCCATGGATGGAGCCGGGTGTTTTCCTCCTGGTGCATCCCTCACTCCTGCATGAGATGTATGCAGTGCCTGGTGCTCCTCCTCCAGCCTATTTACCCTGCTTAGACAGTCCACATCTGCGAGGACAAATCAGCAGCCTAATCCTAAGGATCTTTTTTGCCTGGCAATGCTTGTTTAAATCTGATTTTTAATGTCTTTACCAGCTGCTCCTGCTGCTGCCCTTTGCAGGGTTCTCTTTGCATGTGACTGGATAAAAAGTATCTGTCTTATTTTCTCCAATGTCAAACAGCCTTTTAGCTGGAGACAGTGTTTTATGTGTTCTGTGATATGAAGGGAGCTCTGCCAGCGTAGTGGTGTCTTCTTTGCCTTGGGATTTATTGACTACAGTGAAGTCCTCCACTAATCTTCTCCTCTCACACCCTGTTTCTTTCCCTAAGAACCACTAAGCTCCTTGAGTCTCCTGTATCATGTCCATTATGGGCAGAGCTCTTCACTGGCTTATACCCTGCTCAATCCTATTGAAGTGCAGGGCAGGGCTGTGCACCCGAATCAGCATACGGTTTTTGCCTTGAATAGCCTGTTTTATGCATGCTCTGAGGAAGAGAACCAGCCTTACTAAAGACTAAAATCCTTCCAAAAGGGATTTGAAGTATTTCAGATAAATCTTACTAATGGCAAATCTAGCTATTCACTCCCAGCTCTCCATAGATAGGATTCGACCCTTTATTATGTTAATGGAAGCATTCAGTGCATTCTGTTCACGGCCCCTCTCCCTTTCCCCTCTTGTCTGCCATCCCCAGCCCCTGAGCTGCAGGTCCCCATCCTGCTGTGGCTGCCCCATCCCTGGCAGTGCTCGAGGCCAGGTTGGATGGGGCTTGGAGCAAGCTGCTCTAGTGGAAGGTTTCGCTGCCCAAGGCAGGGGTTGGAACTGATTGAGCTTTAAGGTTCCTTCCAGCCCAAACCAGGCTGTGGTTCTATGAGAAATGACCCCATTTCTGTGGGGCACAGTGAATGATCACTGATTTCCTTACCCTGAGTTCTCTCTTCCAGCTGCAGGTGGGTTTCTGGGCTCACTGGTTGCCCCGGGGCCCCCAGCACCCTGTGATTTCTTGAGTGCTTATGTGCTCCTCCACAGCTCTGTTGGCACACACAGGGCTGTACCCAGAGCATGTGTGCCGACACCAGCCTCAGCCTTGACAACAAGAGCAAATCACTCTGGGTACGTGTGTTTCTGCTCTGCATTTCAAGTCAGGGCTGTTGTGCAGACAGAGTGATATCCCTGGGATCCAAGAGAGGAGATGAGCAAATAATTACATCAGGGCCTTGCTAAAGAAAGAAAAGCAAGAGTCTAAGAAGCCTCAGCAAACGTTCTGGAGAAATGTGTGTTTTGGCATTCCTACCTCCTGCCTGTCTGGGGCTTGTCACCAGCTGACAAGCAGTAAATGACATGGGCAGACGCTGGCAGCTGCTGGTGGGAGCACCAGTCTGGTTCTTCCTCTGTCACTCAGCTCCACCAGCCCAAATGGAAGGTGCAAAGCAAAACCCTCCAAGCTGCTCCCTTCCTTTCTTCCCTGCTGCTGTGGTGGGAAGCCCAGGGGAGCACCAAGACAGCACTTACCCCATCACCCTGTACAGGCAGCTCATAGTGTGTGCCTCACCCAGGGGATGCTCCAGGAGCTGTGCATCCTCACCCGACTTCATCCTCCAGCTTAACAAAGCTTGACATTGCTCACAGGCTTCTTGGGGGCACTTTGGGGTACCAAAACATTGCTGTTCCTGAGGGTGTTTCTCTCTCTCTCTGTGGGAAGTGCATTCCCACTTTTACTGTGCACATCGTGTAGATGCTGCTCCAGAAGCACGGATGCAGGTGCTGGTGGGATCAGATCTGAACCCTGAATGAGCTCCTGTGAAAAGCAGCTGTATGAGGCTCAGCAGCCAGTCCCGTGTTGCAGGTAAACCCCTCAGAGCCGGCCTGAGCCCTTGCAATGCCAGCACCAGCCCTTCACCCTGGCTGCAAGCAGCTCGCTCAGGAGCAGGGTTCCCTTCCCTGATTGCTAATTTAGATTTTCCTGCCATCCCACACAGTGG
Organism: Psilopsiagon aymara; assembly: GCA_024733675.1. NCBI lineage: Eukaryota > Metazoa > Chordata > Aves > Psittaciformes > Psittacidae > Psilopsiagon > Psilopsiagon aymara. Next base: position 8,261 of record JANRGW010011041.1, on the reverse strand, counting down.
AATCAGGGGAAATAAAATTACAGACTTATTCACTCTTTTTTGTGCAACTGATGTGCTGATTACCTGTCAATCACCGAATTGCATTAACATCTGACAGTGTGTGCATAACAATTACCTCCATCAAATTAAGGAAACCTTTCACACTCAGAGACAGAGAGAGGGAGGAAATTCAATCAGCATAATTAGTTCAATCAAAAAAGAACTTCTTTGCATCAAGAAGGGGAAAAAACCATACAGAAGCAGCAGGGTGGAAGACAGGTATCTCTCAGGGCTGAGAGGTCAGCTTCATGTCCCAAGAGCTGGAATCCCAGCCAGGACTCTTCCTCCCTACCAGAGTCCCTCTTCTCCTTGTTCCCCAAATCCTTTCCTTTAGTTTCTGGGTGAGTTCCTTCCTGGAGGATCTACCACCCTGGCTTTCTCACCCACCCAGGAGGAGGTGGGTTTCCATCACCCCTCCAGTGGTTCTTTCCCCCCTGCATCCTAAAACAGCAGCCAGAGGAGAAGATGCGTGGGGATGTCAGGATGCGGAGGCTGCCTTGGCTTCGTGGGACTGGAGCGGGAGGAGCAGCATGGAGGTGTTGTGCTCTCCTGGGAGGATTTATTTCATATTCCCCATGGAGGGGAGGGGGATTATTAATGCTAATTGCTAACAGCAAAAGCAAGAGAGGAGGAAGAGCTCAATTAGCAATGATACAAATGATGCTGAGCAATGGCGAGCATACTCCTAGACTTGCCTCTCTGCACAAGCTGAGCTGGGGGTGTACACGGGGCTAGGGCTGGGCAGAGCATCGCTGCCTTCCTCCCTGGTGTTCAAAGCAAATCCCATTGGCATTGCTGTGCTGCTCCAGGAAAAGACAGGGCAGAGGGGCTGGTGAAGGCTGGAGTGCTGGACCTATCCTTCCTGCCATCTCCTTCCGTTAAACCCAGTGACTAAAGGGAGCAGGTCACTGAGGTTGAAGCTGGGATCAGACTCGGTTTTATTCAGCTATCTGAGGAACATGATCCTGGAAGGAAAAGGGATGTGGAACTGGGTGACCTTAAGGCCCTTTCCAGCCCTAACTGTGCTATGATTCTGTGTTCCCTCAGCACCACCAGCAAAAGCCAGCTGTGTGACAAAGGGAGCTCCTGCAGGCACATGAGACAGGCACATGTGCCAAGTGACTGCTGAATTCCTGCTAATTGTTCTGTACTGAAATGGAAGTTGAAAGGCAAAAGTGCTCCTGCCACCGAGGGAGCGAGCTGGAGCCAGGTCAGCTGCTCCTGATGGTTTCATTCCAGCATCAGTTATGAAGGCTTTACCCGGAAGATGCCCTTCTTAAGGGCAGATCCCTTCGAGCATCAGCATTCCACGTGTGCTGCCGGGGCCAGATGCTCTCAGAGCATCCTGGGCTTTGTATGGGATTTATTGTGTGTGAGCTCACTGTGCTCTCCTGCTGGTTTAGGACTACTGCAGTGCTGGAGGGGAGATTTAAAGGAGTTGGGGCTGGGAGAGGGTTTCCCACATTGGAGGTGTGTTTGAGGCACAGAGGAGTTATTGTAGAATGAGGTTGAAGGTTTCAGTGTGGGCACAGAGTGTGGCTCAGAGCTGGGAGAGAACATGGTCCTGGCAAGTCCTCGCTGTGAGCACTTGCAATGAAAGAGATTGAAGGTTAAAAAGCTTAGAGTCGAAAAACTTGAAGGCAAGAGAAGGGGTGGCTGGGGAGCACGTGGGATTCATGGTTTCTAAGAACAGAGTAAATAAGCATCTCCAGGAACGGTGGAGCAAAGCTGCTCTTGCCTGAGGCAGGCAAGTGCCCCCTCGCAGTGTGTTTTCCTGTGGCTCTGTGCTTGTTATGAGTTTTCACATCCCAGCTCCACTTTAGGACGAGGCCCAGCTTTGCAGAGCTGTGCAGAAGACTGGAGGGACCAATCCCTCTCCACCAGCCTTCACAAACAGCAGATCAATACAAGAGAGCAGGAGCTCACAGCAGGATGAACAGGAACGGGCACAGGTAGCCATGGCCATGCCCGTGCCTGTTCTGTCTGAGTGCAGGTGGGTGATACCAACTCAGGTTAATTTTCTTTTCCCAAAATCTGGTCTAGAAATGAATAAGCAGGTAAATAAACCAGTCCTCTCTCAGCAGTCTTCCTGCCATCTGCTTACCATTACCAGCTGGCATCCACCCATTAGTTTATATCTCCCTTTCGTTCCAGAAGATCCAAAGCATCCTGCAAATGTTTGGCTCTCACTTGCACCTGCATATGGCCAGAATAACTCAGTGCTGACGTTGTCCTTTAAAAAGCTGATGTTAAGGGTTATTTAGCTATCCACTGAATTGCAGGCATCCCACACAGCAGCTGCCCGATGGTCCCAGGTAGGCGGTAAGTGCCAGGCTGCCATGGGGACCTGCTCTCACCCCCTGTCCCACCACCCTGGTCTCACACAGGGCTGCTCTGCAGAGATTCACCTTCCAAGGGAAACAACTTCTCCCACGCTGAGCACGAGCAGGATGGAGTGGAAGCTTTTCCCCCACAAGCTGCACAAGTTTATCTATGGCCAGAGTGAGACAAGGAGGAGCCGAGTGAGGAATTAGAGACAAATTGTGAACAGATGTCGGGCAGAATAATAAGAAATGTATGAAGACCCACCAGGATAGATTGACGAGGCAAAGAAAGCACAGGGCTTGCTCGAGGAACAGCTGCTGTCCTGGAGGGAAAGGAGCAGGGAGGAGGAAGAAGCCTATATGGGATCAGCAGCATCAGTAGAGAAACTTCTGCTCCATGAATTGTCCTCCCGCGGGGCCGGTGCTCGCAGGCTCGCCTGCTGCTCGGCTCTGGTTGCACAGCAACATCGCATTAGGATGCATCTTGGCTCCTGTGCTTCCACTTACTTATCCTGCAAATTGGGGAGATGGAGACAAGTTTCTCTCTCCTTCCTCTTCCTTATGGGTACAGGCAGAGAGGGAGGAGGACTCCCTACAGCTCATTAAAGGGTCAGAAATTCCTTGTGTAGGGATAAAATCAGATTTCGTAGACTCATTGAACAGTTTGGTTGGAAGGGACCATCAAACTCACCTAGTCCAACCCCCTGCAATGAGCAGGGACATATTCAACTAGATCAGGTTGTTCAGAACTTGGGGTTTCCTGCTCCCTTGGCCATGGGTAAAGCTTCTAGCAGCTTCTCACAGAAGCCCCCCCCTATAGCCCCCTAGAGCCAAAACCTTGCCACACAAACCCAATACAGCATCCATAGGAAAACAAATACTCATAGGAAGAGCCATGACAACAAGGCACAAAGGAAATGTTCCCAGCCTGAGTAATCCTCCAAGAGCTGTCACAGGAGGTAAATGTCACCCAGCCTTGATCATTGTCTTTAGATGTGAACTCATTATTTTTCTGGCTGCTAAATGGAGGAGTTGCTGGGATTTTCATCAGTGATATTAAAGGATGGATGGCTCTGCAATGTAATGGGTCGTGACAGTGGCTCGTGCTCCTTTGCCTGGGGAAGGAGAAGGAGAACAAATCTTCCCATCTGTGGTGGAAGCAAGTAGGTGAGCAGAGCTGGGTGGTGGTGCAGAGCTGTCAGAAGGATGGAATTGGGTTTGACTGATGTTAGAGAGCAGGTAAAAGGCCGATTCGCCTGCGAATGGCTGCTGTCCCTCCTGATTAGGAAAAGCTGTGTTCAGCGCCGATTCCTGCTCCTCACACCAATCTTTGTAGGGCTTTCTCTAACTCCCCCTCCTCTCCTGCTCTTAAGCCCTGGTGAAAAGCCAGAAGGCAGCTGCAGGGCTGGATCATCCCATGGGATTGAGCATTGTGAGACCCTGGCAGTGCTTCGAGATGCATGGGGACGTCGGGACATCCCTGGAAGATGCCATTTGGTTGCAGATTGCTTAATTGCACCCACCTCCTTTAATGTGTTGTTCTGGTATCTGAATCACAGAATCACAAAGTGGTTTGGGTTGGAAGGAAAGCCAAAGCTCATCCCATTCCAACCCTCTGCCCCAGGCAGGGACACCTTTCACTAGACCAGGTTGCTCCAAGCCCCACAAAGAGGCAGTGAGATCCTAAAGGGAAATTTCCTGGTGTCCTGGCAAAGCAGGCTCTCTGTAGTCCCTGTATGACTGAAGTGCGTGTCCTCATTTGTCTGCCCTGGTGTCCCACCCCTGCTTTAAACATCAATATTTTTCCTAGGAAACGCTTCTTTGAAGGGATAACATTGATATTTCAAAGTGTTTCTTTTTAAAGGTATCTTTAAGCAAAATTAAGCTTTTGCTGTGATTCATTCCCACTTGACAATCAAGCAAACACACATAGGCATGGATATTTCTGCATATATATATATGCACACATAGACACATACATATCCGCTCAAAATTGGAAAGCAATCAATTTGAGATGTATTTAATGCTGCATTGCACAAGTGTAATAGCCGGGTTGGTAATTGCTGCACTAGTAACAGCCTTTGTCAAAGAGATTTGCAGGCAAAAAGGAAAAGGAAGCCTAAAGAAATTAAAATGGCAATAAATACATGGCCTAACATGTTTTAAAACCAGCATCTAAATGGAAAATCAGCTGACACTGAGAGGAACCAGATTTCCCATCGTATTCCCTATTCCAGCAGTTCTAAGAACTCAATTGTTTCCTATCAGTAGGGACTTTTCCCAGGCACAAGCGCCTCGCACGCACACTTGTGCTCATGTCTTTGGTCCCTCAGTCATAGAATCATAGAGACAACCAGGTTGGAAAAGACCTTTAAGGTTATCAGGTCGACTGTTCCCCAGCACTCTCAAGGCCACCCCTAAACCGTATCTCTGATGGCCTTATCTACAACAGAGATGGAGACTCCATCACTGCCCTGGGAATAGCTCAGGGACCCTTTCTGGGACAAAGCTGGATGTTGTTTTCGCTGCTGTTGGTCATGGGTGGGATGAGACCTGCCCAGGGGGGAAGAGACCTTCCCAATGTGGACAAGGGCAGGTCTGAGCCCATGGGAAGCACTGAGATCCCAGCATGATTTACTGTAAGGGCTGGGGCTGCTGCACTGGGGCTGAGCACTGCAGCAGGTAAGTAGAAGGGACCCCCTCTAACTCCTCACCGGCACTAATGGGTTAATTAACGTGTCCTCATCAAGCAGAGCAGGACAAAGCATCCCATCTGCTGCTGGCAAGGTCATGGCCTGCAGACCTGGGACTGTGATTCACTGTGAGAGCAAGGCAGAACCTATCAGAACATAGGTAATTTGATTAGAAATTAATTGGCCTAAACCAGAGCCTTAAAAATCTAACAGATTTGCTGCTGATAAAACTAAAATTAGCAACGGAATTGATTAGCCCGTGCCAGCAAAGGAACCAAAATGTCAGAGGCACCAGCTGCACATTTGCATTTGGTACTTAACGAAGTTCTTCCCAAAGCAAGTGAGAGATGTTTGACATTTCCATGATTTCTGCAATTCTAATGTATCTTTTATTGATATTAATTAAAAAATGCAAGGGAATAATGAAGTGAGAAATGACTGAAGGCAGTTTGGTTATTCCAGCTAGTAGGTTCCTGCTCTACCATTGCTTGGAGTGATTACGGCTGCTCTTGCCTCAGCTTCCTCTGTGATGGGGCTAGAACTTTGTGAGGAAAGGGAAGGAGAAGCATTGCATTATCCATCCCTAAATCCATATGGCAGAGGAAAGATGATTGAACATTACTCTTCATATTTCTTTCCTTCCCATTTGCTTTCCTGCGCTGAACTGACAGAAGCATGGACATTTTGGGTGTCCAATGGCCAGGTTGGATGGCTTGCAGCAAGCTGCTCTAGTGGAAGGTGTCCCTGCCCATGGCAGGGGTTGGAACTGGATGAGCTTTAAGGTCCCTTCCAACACAAACCTCTCTGTGATTCCATGATTTTCTATTGTTCAGTGTGGCTCTTTCCTCAGGAGAGAGGATTTTGCAGATAAAGCCTGGCTCTCTAACGGATATCGCGACAGTTTCCTGTTGTGCACACACAGCCCTGTGTGTGTCTGGATTATATGTGCATTACTGTGTACATGTCTCTGTTTGCGTGTGCTCGATGCATATATACATGCACTAGCCCTCTTGGGCATAGGTGAGTTTGCTGGTAAGAGCATCTATGTGCAGGAGTGAGAATCAAGCAGGCAAAGAGAAGAAGGACCCGTGTCCCTGGGGCCCATGTTTAAAGTAGACAGAGTGAATAAATCACTTGATTCCCAGGCTCAGTCTCGCATGCTGGGCATGTGGCATTTTTATGCTTCTCTTGTTGAAAAAAAGAATAGTTGTGGAGTGTAAAGCCTGGGTGAGGTTTTAATTGGGAATAGTTACTCTGAAACATTGTCTTCTGCAATTTATTTTACCTTGGGGACTTATTACTGGGGGAGAATCCTCTCACGTTTATGCAAAGGTTTCTGCCATAGTCTGTTGGGATATTTTAATTTCAGTTTCACGATAAGACATTGTGAATAAATAATTGTAAAGATTCTACATAAAGCAATGGAAAATTACTGAAACTTCACAAAAGGGTGAAAGTTTTGTTTTGTTTTTTTTTAACAGAAAGTATCTTTCCATCCTCAAATCCAGGGGCATTTGCAGTGCGAAGCCGAGCGGTGCTGGTGCACAGCAGAGCTGCAGTGGTTTGCTTTCCATCCATCCCTCCAGGCTAACATTATCCAATATGTCCTTGTGGCTGCCCCATCCCTGGCGGTGTTCAAGGCCAGGCTGGATGGGGCTTGGAGCAAGCTGCTCTAGTGGAAGGTGTCCCTGCCCATGGGGAACTGGATGAGCTTTAAGGTCCCTTTCAATCCAAACCATTCTATGATTCAATGTCAGATGAAAAGCTCAGTTGAAGGTGAAGGAGAGCCTATAAATTTTGCACCCTGCACCTGAAAATACAAAGGACAGCTTAAAATTCCTACCTAAAACCCCCACGTCTCCTGCTTTATAAATATTAATAGCAAGTATGTGGTAAGGAGAGAGACAAGGAGCCTCTGGCTCTTATCTGTGATAGTTTGATTAATATTAGCAACAGTTTAAACACGACCGTTATTATTTGATATGACATTAAATTAGAAGGTTCACACTTATTAACGATTGGGTTATTGAGAGTATGGGAGGTCTGATTCTGCAGGTCAGAATGCTCTCAGCACCTCTGTTGATTTAATGACACACTGGCACATGATTCACTGTGGTGCTGTCTGAGTGAGGCCCCTGGGGACAGCGAGGGAAGAGCCTCTGTGTCCCCCTGCTCAAGGAGCTGAATTGCCTCTAAATCTTCAAACTGAGAACTGAAAATGGGGAAATTATGGAATTCTCCCTCATCCCAGCATTGTTTCACCAGGGAATGGGGGGTCTGTGAGGCGAAGCCTTCTGCAGCATCATGGATGAGCTTCATTCTCCGTCACCCGAGGGAAGGAGGGGGTCCTGGTCCCGTGCTTCCTAACCAAAGGGTCCCTGTGGCAACAACAGTCAAAATACCAGGTCCAGTGCCTGTGTAGGGACCTGGACAGCATCTTAGCTGAAAGCTGGGAGCGGAGCACAGACACCAACAGTCATCTTTATGATGCAGACGGAGCTGGATTTCATCCTATAGTACACTAATGGGGTATCACTTTTACACAGTTGTACTACAGGCTTTGGGAAAGGAGAGGGCATTATTTCATTTTAATGCTAATAAGTAAATCAGCTGCTGGTTGCAAGGCTTGTTCAGGTGACAAGAAAGCTGATGGCTTCCTGCAAAGTTACACCAACTGCTGTGAAAGGCGCCAGTCCCAATGTGTGCCTGAGGCTGAGGAAAGGGAATGGACTCGCTAAGGAATAGGCAAAAGATAACAGGGGAACCTCAGCTCAGCACCTTTCCCTGGGCTCCAAGATGGTGCTTGCGTCCACCTGCAATTAGCCTGAGCCAGAAACAGCCCTGAGCAGCACCGACCATTTGAAGTCTGGGCTATAATGCTTCTAAAATTACCAAACCTCACTGTACTTAGGAAATAGCCTTTATCAGAAACTACTTTTATTACCATGGAAACAGACAGATAACAGGGAAAAGTCCAGTTGCATCTCTCAGCTGAAGGGGGCAGATCTCTGTTATGCTTAGGTATGAGGTGGCAGCGATCACCTCATGAGATTGAGGGGTTCATGTATACGTATATGGATGTATGCAAATAGATGTGTATATATAAATGTATACTAGACATTAGGCACAAGCTCTTCCCTGTGAGGGTGCTGAGGCGCTGGCACAGGGTGCCCAGAGAAGCTGTGGCTGCCCCATCCCTGCAGTG
>JANRGW010011039.1:33936-53728 GCA_024733675.1 Psilopsiagon aymara | reverse complement strand
CCCCCCCCCCCCCCCCCCCCCCCCCCCCCCGCGTGGTGTGCGCGGATGATATTTGAAAGGGAGGAAGCAGATACCGAAAGTGACGGCTGATGAATTGTCTAAACCCTTCAGGGACATTTCTTGAGGGGGCTCTGAGGCAGCTCATCAATAAAAGCCTCCCGGATGGAGGAGGGAAAGAGAAAAAGGCTGATGGGGAGGAGAACTCCGGAGGTACTATCACCCTCATCCTACTCCTTTGACCCTATGGGGGATCATAGCAGACCCAGGGCTTTGGAGAAACCGATGTGAAAAGATTGGGGGGGGGGGGAGGGGAGGGGAAGCAGTTTGTAAGAAAATACCTCCCCCAGAGGTTTATAGATAGGTAGACAGACAGGCAGATAGATAGGTGGATGTAAACCTGGGGTTACCGTCTTCCGCCCCGGCATCACGAACTGGTCCTAATGGGGGTGGCCGAGGCTGGAGGTGGCAGAGTCGCGGCCTTGCCCAACTTTGGCAGGCCCTGCTCCTGAGGTGCGAGCTTGGATTATTACTTTTTTCCAAACTATGTTCGTAAATCATGTAATAATCCGGCACTCAGTAACTCTGCCCTACCTTTGAGTGGGTCGTTATGTTTTATGGGCTTTACTTAAAAATTAATGCAAACCTCTCACGAAAAGAGAAGGGGGTACTGGGGAGGGAGGGAAGGCGGGGGAAGGAGAGGAGAAAGCGAGGAAACCTGCTCCTGATTAGTGCCTTCACCGGCAGCGGGGCAGGGGCTGCGGGCAAGTCCGGCTCCTCGGCCCGAGGGCACAGCTGCGACGTGGGTGAGGGTCGCGCAGGGCCGCCCGGAGGGACCGGGATGGTGACTGAGGACATCACTCTAGGCCCTTCTTCCTCTGAAATTAAAACCAACCCACGCTCCCTTGGATGCTACCGAGATGCCTTTCACCCCAGTCAGCCCCCCGTCTGGCTCTCCCCTCTCTGCTCACCAGCCGAGACCCCCTGCTTGGCGCCAGGGGCGTCCCGCGGAGCTTTACACGCGTGTTTCTGCGGGAAAGGGATGCTGTTTGGAGCGGCGGAGGCCAGAGGACTTGGGGAATGAAAGGGATGTCCCGAGGAGTGGCGGCAAGAGGGGGGAAAAGCTCAGCCCTCCGCCAGAGCCAGGGGCACGGCTGGCTCCCTCGCCCCGCTGAAACTATTTGTCTGCAGCGAATGGTATGGAAAGTAATTAAGGTCGGCGCATGTATGAAAATTATTGACAATGTGTAAAGCCAGAAATCTCATTTGATCGGAATGTAAACTTGGGCGGGGGAGAAGCCAGTCAAAAACGTCCCGTGTGTTCAGATCTCGGGCCAACCCGTGTTTGCCCGTACTCGCGGCTGTCAGTGGGGTATGCGGAGTGGGTGGGGGGGGGCGGGGGGCAGCTGCTGTGCCTGCGAGCGGCAGGGAAGGAGCTCCTTCGCCGGCTGGTCTGGAGCAGGCTGATAAGATGCTCTCCTTTTCACAGTGCACTTCTTAGATTCAAAGAGCTAAAAGGGCCGACTGAATCAGAAAAACAAACAGACCCTTTTTTCCCCAATAGGCAGTGAAAGAAATGAATGCGGGGGTATTATGTGGGCTTAAGACCCTGGGTACCAAAGGTTCCTTTTGTTAGTGTGTAGCTATTCTTCACTCAAATACTTCCTACATAAGGAGCCAGGGCCTGCCCTTTCTCCGTTTAAGTCCATGGAAAACTCCTATTAACTTAATTCATGTAGACTAAGGTCGTTTAAAGATTGACTTTCTGATCTTGCTTTCACTCAGGCTTCACCTGCAGGGGTGTGCTGATGTCAAATAGTGCTGGAGAGTGTTAGGAGCCTAATTTTTCAGCTCTTGATAATTAAGAATAGTCCAGATTAAGTCTCTCCATGCTCTGTATAACCCATATTCTAACAACTGAATTATAGTTGTGCTTTAGTCAGAGACACTAGGTGCTGCAGGTGTAGGGAAAGTTATTTACCGTCATCTCTTTAAAGAGAAACTATATTGTTAATTGCTAACAGCATGTAGTATATGAAGCTGAAAAAAACACCCCAAAACCTACCCCCTTAAAAATTAAAATCTTTTAAGTAGCTTGTGTGTCTCTATTAGTATTGTAACATATATGGTATCAGAATAGTATAAGTGCCCTTCAGTTTTAGTATTGTCCTGTTTAATTTTTAAGAGTATAGGACAGATTCAGGTGATGAATGATTTATTGGTAAAAAGCAAAGTGATGCTCTCTTGACTTATTTTTAAGGCACTGCAATGTAAAGTGAAATTATACTTGCGTTTAAAACATTGTCAGAATACCAGTTAGCTAAAGTAGGTCTAGAGCTTTACCTGTGCTTTCTTTTTTTTTTTTTTTTTCCCAGAGAATTATATTTTGTTCTAAAAACAAATCTGTGCTGTAGTGTTAGGCTTGTTACCTGCTCTGTCTTATTTCAGTGTGTAACTCAAGCATGTAGGAGCCAGTCAACATTGTCAGTTTCAGGTCAGATTCAATTGGGTGCTGCCTAATCTTTTTCTGTTTTTGGTACTTGTAAGAATACTGAAATATGGTCTCTGAAGTTGTATTTCAAACAATTTTCTGTGTTACAGGCAGAGTGGCATAGTAAAAATACTCCTACCAGGCTTAAAAGTTAGATGTTGCTTAAATGAGTGGCAACTCATCACAGGATCGGTTTGAAATGCATATTCATGTCTAGTTAAAGAATGAAAGCTGTACAGTAGCTGCAGTAATAACCTATCGCAATGCTTGTGGCCGTGCATCCTATCTGAAAAAGGCAGGTCTAAGCTTATATTTTTATTGACAAGGTTACTCGAGCTATGCAAAGAATGCAAACGTGTGCATCCGTAATGCAAAGGAAACAAAATGACCTACAATATCCTGCTTAATACAGGCTTTCTTAACTCTTGGTTTGTGTGTGCTGAGAACATGATGATTCTCCTTCCCTCCTCCCACTTTTGGTATTCTCATGCAAATCGGGAGGCACTCCTCCGAAGTAAATATTTCTACACTCTGTAAAATTATCGTAAATGGAAAATTAGGCTTTCTCCTGCCATCTGCTCCTCGAATCTAGAGAGTTAGTGCGGCTATTTGATTAGGGATTTTAAATGGCTTTGTTGCAGGGATGTTTCTCTGCTCTCAGGTTTCTTGAGAGGAAGCCAGAAGCAGCTCTGGAGGCCAGGGATAGATGCAAGTGTGGGGTCCCACCTACCTGAGCCTGGGTGCTCAGGAAGCCCAGCGTATCTGTGCCTTTTAACAGTAACAGTGGTTCTTGTTAAGTTTTGGTGAGTGTAATGTTTGTCTCACCAGTGTAAGGAGATTTACATAGTTTGCTGCTTTTGAGCAGATTAACTGGGCGTAGCTGCACGTGAGGAATTTAACACTGATTTGGTGTTTGGCCTGTGTAAAAAGGCTGTACAAAGCTTTTAATTAATCTGTTCATGCAGCTGCGTTATTATCAAGTGCCTTGTCACAGGTTCAGTTTTGTTAAAAGTTGAAGATCAGAATAGGTTTCTAATGATTGTTAAGGAAGCTTTTTGCCGGTCTTAAACTAAAAATGTAGATTAGCTTTTCACTCAGTCTATAGGCTTAACGTATCAAGAAGCTACACCTGTAATCCTACTTTATTATTTCCCAGTTGGTGCTGTGTGTGATGTCTGTATGTGTGTGAGGAGGAACGTCGTTAAACTTGCAAGACCTGGGCATGGTCATAACTCAAACCATGCAGCTCCACAGGGCAGTCTGTGACCAGGCTGATATGACATTATACCACTTCTGTGTATAGATGGTGCTGCTGCAGGAGGCTGAGGAGCCTAAGATTGAACAGATAGGTATCTTTGTTTACCTAAATAAATGGGCTTAGTTTATCTTTGTTCCTTTCTTTCAGAACTACAAAAACGATATCATTTTGTATCATTATCTTGTGCTGACAGTGTAGGTTTGCCTTTACGTACTATGTTGAAAGATCTACCTGTGTTTAACAAATCTCTTACATTAAGTACTGGCTATTTTAATATTTTTAAGTGCATCTATCAGATTGTGATGTTCTCCTTTATTCTCAAGGGAGCAAAAATGCTCAGTCAGTGGATTTCTATACTTGTAACACAAAGGTGAATTAAAGAAATAAAAGGAAGCATCTTATCTTGTCAGGCATGATGTTACAGATTATGAAAAGTGATATGATTGTCTTATCTGTGTTTAGCAATGTGAAGTTTTTGTTTAGTATTTCTAACAGGGTGAACAATATATTTTTATCTCTTTGGAAGTGCTATTGTTTAACGTATGTATCTTTGCCATGAAGCTTCATATGGAAGCAAGAAATAAAAATCTGTGTCTTGAACATCTGCTGGTTTGTTTTGGGTTCATCTTTTTTTCCTGAAACTTCCAACTGCTAAAAAAAAAAATAAATTTGCTTGGGTTAACACATTTCAGAAGGGTTAGATCCTTTAAACTAGGATTATTGGCAGGGAGGGGAGAGGAAGGAAGGAAGGGAGGGGAAAATCCTTTCCTGAGAGCTTGAGATGGCTCCTAACACATCTGCACAGTGCTGCAACCGAGTAAATAAAAATAATAGTTGTTTGACATGATAGCTGTTTTGACCTATTCCCCCCCCCCCCATTTCTAAAGTCTTCATTAAAATTTATCTTTGCTTATTGCATGAGATTGTGTATAACAAATGAAGTCAGTGGAGAATAGGAACTTTTTTATACTGGCTTTCCTTCATGGCTCTGTTTCCAGCTCCTTATGAATGTTTTTCTGCTTCCGGCATCTTATGAATGTTTTTCTCTGTTTCTGCCTCAGATTATTTTTAAAATAGCTTACTTATGGGACAATGTGAAGGCCTGTGAAGCTGAAGTCCTAATGAAAAGCTGCATGGAAGTGTTTTGATTTTGGATAAAACACTTGGTCAGAAGTTTTCCAGAATGCCAAGAGAACCTCTGCTCTCAGAAACCTTGTTGAAGTAATTGTTAGCTATTTTGCATATGTTTCAGAATTGCTGTGTACTGTGGTAATTAAACAGCCCTGCAGAAGCTGCTGCATTTGCGGCTTCCTGAACTAACAGGAAGGGGAAGGGATAAGTTACAAATAGAGGAGAAATGTGGAGGGGGGAACCATAGGTTAGATAAGCATGAGCCTTCTAACTTGGGAAACATACGTACAACAGGAAGATCATGTGCTTTAGGGGCTGGTTACTGTGATCAGCATAGGTTTAGCCCTGTTTTACTCAAAAGGGCGCAGTTAAAGCAGCGTACCTGGAGCTGTAGATTTACACACAAAGTAATTTTAAGTGGCAGTTGAAGGAATAAAATGCTGGGGAGGGATCGCTTTGAACAGATTCAGGATGAGCTAGGTTAATGACAGTTTGAGTTTATTTGTAGTAGTTTAAACTTAGTAACATTTATTGCAGTTTACGTCAATTGATTTTTAACAATAACTGTATACCAGTTTTAAGGCTCAGCCCTGTGCAGCTAAGATGTGCTGCCTTAAAAATATCTAGCAAATGTTTTGAAATGCTGTAAGTTCTTTTAAGCAGAAATATAGTTACAACACTTCCAGAAAGTCTTTTTCTGAGTTTATGATGTAGTATGAAGATATATCAGCTCCATGGTATGTTAATAAAAGCTGATAATTACAGATATGTATAAATATGAGTATAAAACATAATACCTTTTTGTTCGTTTCTCCTCATAAAAGCAGTGTTGTTCATTTAACCATAATAGTTTAGGAAATCACTGGTGCGTGCCTTATTTGTTTAAAGTATCCTGATGTAGAAAAATGGTGTGTCAAATAAAGTAGGTGTTTTGATTTTACTTACTTGATTGGTAGAACTGTAGAACTTTGAGGTTGCAGTGGAAACAAATAACACATTGTTCTGGGGAGCCTCATTTGGGCTTAATTTTCCTTAGTTCCTTGGTTGAAGAACGGCAGAAACAGCAGCACAAGGTAAGCGTCAGGCTTAGTCTGGCCTGACATTTACCTGTTTGTGAAATGAAATTAAATGCTTCTTTAGAGCAACTAAATACATATAATTTTAAATTTTATAATGGATTGTTTCTCACTGGCAATGGCACTTTCGCACCTTATTCTAACCTTTTTTTCTGTTTCTCCACTTAGACAAGAAGGGGATTTATTTCTTTTCTTACCTTCCATTGTTTTCTGTTCTTTTATATCTGAATCTCCTACACCATATGGTGCTTTGCTTCAGGAGAGTGGAAACATGACTCCTTAGGTTGACTCTACAGCTCGTATATTCTGTCATCTGGGTACTATGGCATAACAATGTCAGAATTCAGCACTTTAGGGTATCCGAGGTATATGTGTGTGGCACTTCCATTTTTCAGTGTGCTCAGGGAGTCAAATCTAGAATTCAGGTGTGAGTCTGGGTGAGTGTTACAGGGAGCTTTTCTCAGAATTGTTAGTCACTGCAGGGCACCTCGTTCATGCCTGAGGTGTTAGCAGCTCCCAGGAAGGCTGCTGTAGCTTAGTGGAGGAGTATCCAGTTACCTTTGACAATCTGAAGCAATGTTTGTAGATGTTTGAATTCTCCTGAGGTGATTTAGAATCCTGGTTTAGGGTATGTCTGACTCACAGGAACATTATCAGGTTGTGCTCATACCTGACAATTTACAGCAACTGGAAACCACTCATAACACCAGGCAGGCAAGGGTAGAATCAAATCCAGATCCTTATTTACAAATCCACAAACAAAAGTAGATATTTTTTAAAACTGAGGAAGGGAGGGAGGGGAGAATCAAAAACCCCGAAACAAAACAGTGCTGCAGGAGTTGAAAGTTTCCTTTAAGTTGTGTGTAACCCTGTGGCAGATGATCGTCAGTCTTCCCAGGGAGACAGGTTATTGTGCAACCCTGTTGCCTCAGGTCTTCTTCAGAGGAGAGACTCTGAAGGCTCTGTATTTACTTTTATACTTAACCCATTTGGAGGGTAAGGGGTAGAGGTTTCCTTTTGTATTTTTGAAGTCAGTGATGCCTTTATCACTCCACCTTCTTTCATTAGATTGTAGTTTGTTTTTTCCTGCTTTGGATGTAGTGGTGTCTCTTGGGCATCACCAGGTGTGATTCTGCCTGCCCAGGCATTGGAGTGCTCTTCAGTTAAGCGCTAAAGAGGTGGTTGGTGAGTTGCAAAGGTTTTGCATGCTGTGACGGACGAATTTCAAGTCTTGTGGTGGTTTATCTTTCTCTTCTACCTATACGTGTAATTTGTTAACAGTGCTTTGAAGAGTTGTGCAACAGATTTTTCTCTCGACTATTATTGGAGTGGGGGAGACCCTGTTACTCTGACTGCTGTAGGTGACTGACTGTATAGCCTGTGTGCCCATCTTTCTGGATGGCAAGGTGACCCATCGTGAACCATTTGTATTGCTACTTGCATGTGTTTGTTTTTCTGGCTTAGCATAGTTATTTACTTGGCTAAGGTTTTAAATAACCAAATATGACATGGAACTCTATAAAGTATGTAGTGTAGAAGTAATGTACAGTACAAACTTGTGTTAAGTTGGCTCACTGCAGCTGTGGTGTGGTAGGGGATGGGTAGAGTGGGTGTGCCATGCATGTGTGAATGCTTCGCATGGCCAGGATCATGCCTCCTGCAAGCCCAGGAAGGCAGCACCTGTGCTAGATAAACCTTGTCTTCGTGAGAGCCGGGCATACAGTTCCACTGTTTTCTGTCCAGTATGAAAGCAAGCACCAGCAGGAGGAGATCCTTTGAAGTGTTCAGTGGTCTGTCTTCCAGATGAGTTCAAGAAGGGTTCTGGAAGTGTGGGTCTGAATTTTAAGACTCTTGCTTATGCCAGTGCGTATTTACATACCCAGTGGTGCCACTGCCTGTGGTGAGACTACTGACATGAATAAATGCTTATTGAGACAAGAGAACAAGAAGACTTGAATTTCCCCCCATGAGAAACCTGAGATGATTAGTTGGTGTATCCTAGGGCTGGAATTAGACTGACATTCAGCAGAATCAAATGGTATTTAAATTGCTTTAATATTTCATCTAATCTACTTGGCTTAAGATCATCATTATGACAGTACTTGTGCTTATTTAAAAATACTTTGCATAATTTGGGAAAAATTAGAGTTGTTAGCTGAGCAGCTGTATTTAATACGTAACCTTTGTAATGCAGGCAGTTTTTGACTTTTCTTCAGCATTCCAGGAGATGTGGCTTTGGATGCTACGTAAGGAGAAATGCAGACCAAAACTGCATTTCTAAGGAAGCATCTCTGCAGTGCTTAGCTTAAACAAAAAGATAAAATAACTCTTCTTTTGTTGTCTCAGGGCAACAGTGGTTCCACTGCACATATATATGTGTAAATATTCCAGGATTAAGGACAACTTCTGAAAGGAGAAAAACAGAAGTATCCTGCAGTACTAAGGAGCTATAGGATGTGTTTGAAAGCTTGAGTAATTTTTATTGACAAATAATACCAAGATGTAACTCACCATGTAGAATTTTAGTTGGTTAAAGGTGCTAGTGAAGTTCAGGGCACACCATTGCACCAGCAGAAGAATGCAGTGACTTTTTGGTTGTCTGAAATGCCCTAGGAGCGGCCTTCATTTGCAGCTATGATATTCCATGATCCTATGGATGTTAATGCAAGATGGAAATGATTGAGGAAGTCATTAACTGTTCCAGCATTACGTTGATATTATAATTGCTATAGTGACAAAATCAGGTTAACTTTTGAACTAGATCTTGTCAGACTGTCAGCAAATGTACTGTTCTTAGATCTGTCAGGTGTAGAGTGTCATGGTCTCGAGGAAGTCACTAAGGGCTGAAGACTGGCTTAGTCATTAGGAAAGGCGCTTTGGCTTTTGATGTAACCACTCTTTGCGTATTCCATTGACTTGCTAGGAATTCCCTTCTCTGAAGCTCCTGACCATTTTGTGCTTTCTGTTTTAATGTTCTCACTTGCAACTTCATTATTGTTTTATTATTGTTAATATACGGCTTTGTATTCCAGTATATGGTATCATAGAATGAAACATCTAGCCTAGTTGTGTGTTTTATTCTTCTATCAAAAAAATCCTTTTTTTGGTGTGACACTTCTCTAGTGACCTTCTTTCAAAACTACTGAACCCTCAGAGCTGGTTTCCATCTCCACCTTCTTCCTCCTCTGAAATAAGTGCTGTGTTGAGTCATTGTCTTGGGTTATAATAAAGGTCCCTGGTCAGCCACACCTATAAAGTTCATTCAGGGACAGTGTAGGAATTAAGAGGGTGACATGAAGTTAAAATTGTGCTGTCAACAATATTTTAGATAAACTTAGGTAAACTGTTTAGGTTTAGCTCTTCAAAAGGTATTTGTTAATAGTTTCCTATATCCCATAGATTTTTGTACAAGAATGTACTAACCTATGGAAGTTATCTAGATCAGATATTACAGCAATTAGGACTAAATATCTTAAATATATATTTATACACACATGTGCATATATAGAGATTATATATGTTTAAATCTGTCCTCTAAAGCTCGGGATAGAGCAAACTATTCAGAATACTAGAACTTAATGTTCAAATTCTGTCTGTCATTTACTGGGCAAGTAGCTTCTTTACTCTGTAAAGAGTATGTGAGAATGTTCATGTGAGTACTATTACTGGTATTTCCAGATTAATAACAGTGGCAGAGTTTGTTTTGACAGGAAACTGGGCTGCTAAAACTGTCTAGAACTCTGGTTTTATAAAGGAGTAGATTTTGTTTTTCTGTTAGCAATGGTTGTCTTTATTTCTCAGCAGAAGTTTAGTGTGCAGAAAGGCACACTTCAACCAGGAAAATATTACTCAGAACTGGAATAACTCTGAAGTTCTCTGGCCTAGATTTTGCAGAATTTTTATCTAGATGGCTTTAGTGGTTTTGTGGCCTTATCTTTCTTACTAAATTAACTTTCCCCCCTCTCCTCTGGGAAGTCCTTACTCCAAGATTTTTGTTGTCTTTTTTCAATTTCGATATCCAATTAAATTGTATAAATTTGAATATTTAGTTTATTCTTTTAGGAAATGCAATGTAGCCTTTCAAGTTCATTTTACTGTGGCTATTGTAGGAAACTAATGATGACTTGCAGTGTAAGTGTTAAACATCCAGTGATTGCAGATTGATAACCTCCAAGGTTAGGATTGCAACTAAGAAAAGTGGAGCTGAGTGTTATTAAAAATATAAAATGGCCGCAGCTTAGGACAAACCTGAAAGCAGTTGCTAGGGACTGTAGTTGTGCAGTGAGTAGAGGCAAGTGGTTAATTTATGTCAAAATGCTAGCTGATAGCTGGGCAGATTCTCTTTCACTGTGGTGTTTTAAAGGCAATTATCAATCCCAAACGTGCTTACTGTAAGTATTTTCCTTTATCTGTGATTTTCTAACGTGTTCCGAGGTGTGATTCCTGAGTTGAATTCTTGTACCAGGGACAAGAACATGACTAATAAAGCCGTGGATGAGTTGGGCTCTGTGCCCAACTGAACTGGTTTATTCCTGACTAGTGTTTGACATGGTGTTCTTCATCTCTAGGCATAAATAGCACTAGACATGGTCCAGGTGAAATGTGCCTTCCCCTTCCAGAGATGGAGGCTCTCTAATGCAGGTGCTGCAGTTGTATGTGCCAGTTGTGCTCACGCATGCTCTGCTGACTGCATGGGCTTCTGAATTCATTGGTGACTGCAGTAAGCACTGCTGGTATCACTTCTGTGAATTTAGCTATAACTGTTTATATGTCTGAGACTATTATCTGCGCTGCCAGGACCAGTTCATCTTGGCGCTTGAATTCCTCATATATTTAAAATGTTGTATTAGTAGTATATCTGGAAACTTTCCGAGGTGTTATCTAATTCTTGGGGTTTTTTTTCTTTTCAGAATTAAGTGATCTGTAGCATCTATGAAAATGATTCATTGTGTAGTCAGACACTCAACCCAGCAGCTATTTGGGGTGTTGCTTTCTTCAACTTTTAATATGCATCAAGGAATGGCATTCTTCATTTGCTAAGCATACTGTTGCTGTCTAGCAATTTGTAACTTACTTTTAGAACCATGTTTCTGGATGAAAAAAGAATCATTAATTATTATGCACTGAGATTTTTAATTTTAGAGTAAGTTGTTGCTTTTATTGTGCTTCGTGAATTTGACACCTGAACGCTATTCTGCACCACCTAAGCCCTCTTTTACTTCAGAATTAAAAATCTCTTAGAGTTAAAAGCTATGTGCATGGGATAAAATTGTAGTTTGCAAAGGAAAAGTTTCTCTCTTGGTTCAAACCAAATAGTGAAGTTTCAAATTAGAATGCAAGATGTGAGGAAAATTGATGAGTACTGTGGGAGTGAGTTAGAATAGCTCTTCTGATTGCATTATTCAAATATAAATTACGGATTTCAAGGAGAACAAGGAATGGCAAATAAGACATAAGCACACATGTTTTCTTGAATGTGCATGGACAAGGATTTTGGGGAGGTTGTAATTTGTAAAGAGAAAATAGAATGTTTTCAGCAGTCAGAAAGTATTGGATCTAATAAGTGATAAGCATCTACCAAAACATGATCCTTTAAAGAATGAGAAAAGACTGACTGGGTATGTTTCAGTTAAGGAAAATGTGACCCTAAGGCCAAAGCAGTATTGCTGCATGTTGTATGTGCTCAGGATTTCGCCAAGTTTAGCAGACAGGTTTGTGCATGCTGCTTGTTGCCTTACTTGTAAGGCTTAGTTACAGATACAGGTACTACACGTATTTGCTGCAATAGTGTTAGTTTGTGTATGAAAAACCAAAGTTGTTTTAATTCCTGATTGACAGCCTAATGCTGTTTCATTACCACTTTAATGAGTCAACACTGATGGTATAAAGTAGCACTCTGAACCATCAGTCATATCTCTGCCTTGTTCCTGTCCCTTCTGCTTTTCCTCACACTTGCTTCTCTGGGGCAATCCAGATCACAGAGCTGAGTGAGCTGGGACACATAGGGCAGCAGTTGCCTCCATTGTGCTTTGGTCTTCTCAGCCAAACTGAGGGAGAGGTTGGCTTGAAAGCCGAGCTGCCAACAAGGCCAGCAAAGTCATCTTTGTTCTTTACCAAAGCCAGCGTACCAGACCAGCAGATCTAACCACCAGTGTTAGAGCTTTTTGACTTCCTTATAGCACCCTTTTCCTTCTCCCTATCTGCAAGGCCTGGATCTCTCAAAATGCAGTTCCTACTTCACAACTTTGTCAGGAATTGGCTTTCCGTGTTAAAACACCCTATCAATAACAGTTAAAAGGCTTCAGCTTTCGGTGCTGTTCTCAGTTGACCCAATGCCATGTTCAGATCATCCAAGGCCAGCACAGGCAAATCGTCTCTTACATGCAACTAATCACCTACTGCGGAGCTCCAGCAAAAATTACCTACCCTTGGAAATCTTGATCTAGTTCTTATGTATGAATCTTCAGTTTTAATCTTGCCTACCTTTACAACTTCAGGAATTTCATCCTACTGAAGGAATACTGGTTTCCTTATTTATAAAGAGAAGCAAACTACTATTTATAAAAGCATGCTTATGTGCTGGATTTTGCTATGCTGATCTTAGCAAACTCTTTGCCATGCTTCGTGGAGTCCCTGTATTTGGTGGATCAGTTGTGTTCACAGTGTTGCGGTGAATTTAAGGCAATTCACCGTATGAAAAGAGTACTCCTCATCTGTACACCCTTCATCACTTGCATCTAGAAAAATATTTACATTTTAAATAACATTCACATGAAGAGGATTTGATTTACTAATTTAAGTTTTGTAACTGCTAATTTTAATGTAAAATGTGTTATGTTCCAATTTATGACTTTAAATTCAGAAGTTCACCCACCGATTGTCTTAAATCGGTATCAGCAACTTTCTGCTTTAAACTGACTTCTAAAGTCAGTTTTTCTGGGTGGTGGGGATAGATGTGCTGCCTGAACTGGCTCTCGTCAAACAACAACAGAACAGTTTTGCTAGAAACAGCCTGTATCTGTCAATTCTGATGCTGAGCAGATGCCAGCAAGCCCTGCTGAATCCAAGTGGAATGGAATTAAATAGTATTTGTACTATAGTAAGCATTATGTTCTGGGGTATCCTAGTCCCCGTTTCCTCAAATTGCGCTGGAAAAGTGATCTCTCCATTAAGCATGCTGGTAATGGAACAAGTTATGCATATATTACTGTAACATCTGAAACTGTCCTTAGAGAAACAAAGTAAATGCTCTTTTCCCAATCCTGTGCATAAAACTGTTTAGCTGGGGAGAAGAAAAAGATGTTGAAGAGCATAATCACAGAGTACCGTGAGATGTAATTGGCGTGCTGATCGGAAATGGGTGAAGAAAATGTTTCCCTCCAAGTTCTAGGAAACTACGCCAAGCTACAGTTGCAGGTTAGAAATTTGGAGACATCTAGAGATGAGAATTATGGCTTCCTTGTCATCTTTTCCAGAAGAAAGATATCCAAATGTCAACATTTTCCTTGTACTCTAGAGGACATAGTTTCAAGAAAGCAGGTCATGAAAGCTTGAGGAAGAGGAAAGTAGAAAGTGCGTGATACTGACTTAGTCCTCGGTGTTCAGACAATGTGTAGTTTGATTCGAGTAGATGGGACACACGGATCTAAAAGAACGTAGAAGCTCTATGTGCGTATACTCACACACAGAGACTTTTTAAGGGCAAAAGGGCAGGGCGGTGATAACTCAGAAACATTCATAGTTTTTTGCTGTTTGTCAAGCTACATTTTCTGCTACTGTTTCCTGATCAGCTGATGCCATCCTAAGTTCTCTGTACCATCTTAGCGGCATTTTCTGTAGTAATAGCTGCCACAGATAAGTATTGTTTGATATCTGAACTGTTCATCAACCGGATAAGCTGTTCTTGTTTCTGTCTTTCCCAGGAGTTAAACATAGCTGCTTTTGTCATGCTAAACTGATTGTAATTTGTTCTGTGGTGCCTGTACATGGGTAAGTCTCCATGTGCTACATAAGGGAAAGTTGTGCAAATCATTCTGGGTATGACAGACCAGTCCTTTTTTCTGGAAGAGCAGAGGTTATCCCGTGTGTGACTGTGTATTATGTCATACACACATAGAAAATGGACTGTTTATGCCCCTTATGCTGAATGTGCTCCAGTAAACACTCGGCCAAAAAGGCTAGATGTGGTGGGCTTTAGTGTAGCTGTGTAACAGTGCAAGATACCTCTGAGAAATGTCAAAAGCGACTAGCATCCATTGACCCCAAAATCTTTGAAACAGTTGTCCTTGATGCTAACTTCAGGTATTCCTGCACACAGCTTTTTCTCAGCTCTGGCTTTAAATTGCTTTTGCTGGGTATAAGGCATGCTTAAATCATTATGGTATTCATTGCCTTCCATGAGAATACAGCTAAAAGCTTGTCCATTCTGGAGTTTTTAGATGCATAACTGCACTAATATAGTTGGATTAATGAAAAACTTGAAGTACTGCTGCTGTGTCTCACTTATGCTGCAGGCAGCTTGCATGGTGCTTGCAACACTCCCCTCCTGAGTGGGAAACAATGCAAGAGACAAATGTTTTTTTAAAAGCAATGAAGTTCAACTCCAGTTCTTTTCTAACGAGATTTGAGCTTCAGGTTTTATTTTAGGAAGCGATGGAGAGTCTGGAGAGTCATTTAGAAGACTTCAGGAATTTAATTTGCAGTCTCATATGCACAACACACATTCTCATTAAAATCTGAAGAAAAATTGGTATGCGTCTTGCAGCATGCAAGCCAAGCAGAGTTTGTTCCCTGGTCTCTGTGGAAAAACCCTATGTTTAAAAGTTTTGCCAACATTATACACTTGTGTCCTTTGGTCTGTCAGCTTTATACAATGTTGAAATGTGTAAAACTCCTGGACAGATTTTCAGCTTGCGTGAATGAATGCAGAACCATTGGGTGAGAGTGGACCATGCCAATATGTGCAAGTGCAAGAAACTGGCAGCTCCTCACATGAGTCTGACTTAAAGAGCTGCTACCAATCTCATTCTTGTTCTAAAAATGGATGGATTGCCAATTTAATAATACTTGTCTGCTTCTGTTCAGTTTGGTGGTTTTGCCATGGTGGATAATCACATTTATGGAGATGTGGTCACCCTGCCCTAAAGAATTGCAAGTTCAGTGTTGACCCTGTATTAATGTGTGTGTGTGTGTATATATATGTGTGTATATGTATATGCATACACCACTTGTAGCAATATGGGCTCCTTGAATGTCAGAATACCATGACAAATTTAGCACAAGCTCTTACTTCAGCTTATACTGAAATAATTGTAAAAAGTATCTTACACTTCCCTTTTATGCGACTCCAGTGTATAGAAACCAGTGGGGTATGGAATCCTGAAGTTGTATTTAATCTGCACTGTTAGTGTTTCTTGAATTAGGTATGTGCTTTCCTAGTTATACCTGAGACTTGTCTTAATACTTTATCAGCAAAGTTGTCTGTGTCCTCTTCCTTTGTATTGATTATAATTAATTGTATCTGCTGCACTTTATCGTTTTGCAGAATACGAGAACCATAAGGGCACTTGCTGAAATTGCAGAAGTAACAAAAACAGAAAGGAACTTTCAGCCTACCACAGATCATGCTGACCTTACCTCTATGGCAATTACTGTAAGGGACTGTGGAAATACTTGCAATGGAGTAACTAGGATGAGCAGTGATGCTTTGGGTATATTTTCACTGTTGTCTGGCTCCTGGAGGAGTCATTCATTCCCATGGAAAATGATGGAAGATGCTGCCGTTCTCACTGAACTCGGTTTAACTGTAACCTGGTATAGGCACATAACAAACTGCTGAGCAACGGAGTTGGACCTTTTTAGAATCAAGTGTTACAATAACCTTTGTGTTGTACTTCGTGTTGCAGCGTATCTACACTGTTTTGTTCTTTGCTGATACTTATGCGGTAGTTAGGCCTGGAAACACAGTAATGCGTTAGATAATTAGAAAAGGAAAAACTTGCAAACTGAGTAGGAAGGATAAAATATCTGAACTGATCTCTACTTTAAGGCATGAATCATGCAGCTCAAAAGAGCCTGTTCATGGGGTTGTCCAGATCAGTCCTTATGATGAAGTCTTAAAAATCTGGCTTCTTTTTCTACATTCTTTTCTTTGTTTTCTCCTGACATGCCACCTTTCCTCCAGCTGGAGATGCTGGCTGCAGTGAAGTGGGTGTAGTCTGTCAGAGAAATATTAAAATTTAGGAATGTAGAAGAAAGAGCCAGCTGCCTGCACTGTCCCGTCTGCGTTGTCGAAGAGTGCAGCAGGAAAAGCAGGAATAGGCTGGGATGTACTGCACTAGGCTACTTATTTATTAAATACTGGTGTGATAGAAAGGTCGTATTGCCAAAAAGAACTTACATTCTGCGCTTTAAAGTAGGGGGATGCACAATAACAATGCTGCTGCTGTGATGGGTGTAATATGCTGCCCATAAGGAGCCAGCAATGTGGGCAGAGGGATTTTGATAGGATTTGACTCCCTCCTACATGGTCAGGCACAAGTTCTTCAATTTATTTTTTTAACTTGCATAAACAGAAAATGACATAGTGGATCCCATGTCAGCCAAAAGAGCCATCTGTGGTTTAACCCTGTCACAAACAGTGTAGCAGTAATTCCAATGCCACTGACAGTGTGGAGTTTGCCAAAAAAGCAGATGCTTCTTCTGACATGCATCTTCAATGCAGTGCCGTTTCTATCCTATAATTGCTGTCTGTGGAGGGAGGGTTGGTGGGTAAGATAGCCAGATGAGCAGAATGATGAAATTGTAGGGTTTTTTGGGAGAAGCAGGAATTTAGAAAATAGTAACAAAAATTAAAAAGGAAACACTCTAAAAAAATTGTTTGAAAAAGCTGAAATAAAAAACTGCAGAAGTAGCGTATGTGTTTCATGAAACCTGTGACACTTTTTAAGTAAAACAGTGCTTGCAAGAGCTTATCAGAAATTTTAAGTCTAATACAGGATGGAAGAACAGTAAATAGTACTTCAGAAACCTTTCTGTGGTGTTTTTAACTTTTCAAAAGAAAGCGTTTCCTTCTCCAGTATTTTAAAGAACTTGAGATTGACCAAACATGCTTGCTTTTATTTTTTATCCCCGGGGCTGCTAGTCTTTGTAATAAAGCTGTTCAAGCACTACCTGAATATGCTGAGGTGAGTATCTGTGTGTCTGCACTGTGCTATTTTTATCATGATACTTACATTCATCAGTAGCAGCTTCATGAGCTGTATAGACCTAGCTGGACAAGCCGCCAAACTACAATGATGGGTGGCGTCCTTAATTTTTAAGAAAAGAGGATGGCCTTGTGAACGTTGCATATTTACAGCTTTATGAAATTAAAACCTTAATTACCTATATGCAATTACCTATATGGAATCATAGAATAGTTAGGGTTGGAAAGGACCTTAAGATCATGTGTATGCTTTCTAGCATATCGCAAGTAAAAGTACTTGGAAACAGTAAGCTTTTGATCACATTGAGTATTGACTGTGGCCCCATTTGTTGGCACTGGAGGCAAAGGTTCAGGACACCTCATGACAAAACAGGTGAGCAAAATAGCAGCTGAGCTGCAGACTGGCATTCTTCTAATAGAAGATTCTGTCCTCTGTGCAGAAGTCACTGCCTTGTGCGATACAGCAAAGTCTTGCTGCCTGAGCTTAGTTTTGCAGGATTCACTTAGAGAAATGATTACCTGCTGTCTGTTTTCCTACGAGAGCCAAAAAATACCCAGATAAATCCAGGTCTCTTATTTTACATATGTTTAAGTCCCACCTTGTGGTGCAGCTTTTGGTTAGTTCTTCCCATTATACTCTTCAGTGCAATAAGAAGATAATACATATTATTTATTTTGGGATTGCAGTACACTTGTTTCCCATTTCCGTGAATGAGAAAAAAATCATTTCCATTTTCCCTTTGTATTTTTTTTTTTTTTTATTATGGGAAATGTCTGGTTTTATTTTTCCTTAAGAAAAAAAAAACAGAGGAACTTTTTTACTTTGAGATATTAGTGCACCTTCTGATCTTCAGATTTGTTTTGGATAACTTTACTTACTAAGCAGTGTTTAAAACCAAAGTGTATCAGAAGCACCATAAATTAAACGACTGGAGAAGAGGGGGAAAAGATAGGATCAGTGATGCCTTTCATTGTGCCTTTTGCTCTGCTTCCTCCTCTCCCAGGACTGTGCATGCTGAGAAGCTAATGAGTTTATTAGCTTAAGCTCCACTGCAGTTCACACCTCACTTTTTGCTGGAGAGTGCTGTACAAAGGGAACTGCTGATCTAGGCAGTATTTCCGTATTTTGCTGATGAAAATGTCACATGGGACAGTTTCAGAAGACTCAGTCAAGATTTTTAGGTGTTTACAGCTTCTGCCTTATCCACTAAGCTGGTTGCACTGGCAGTGAAGAAAATTACATTTGCTTTGGTGTGATCTGCGTTTGGCATTTTTGTTCTGTCTGCTGCTTTTTTTGCCTCTTTTTTCCTTTTTTTTTTTTTTTTTGTTGTTTGTTTTAATCTTTTGGGTTCTTGTAAGATGAGTGTTCAATAATTTGTTCCAGAGTATTTCTGGGAATTGGAGTTGGGTTGACTGCTGTGAAATTCCCTGGGTCTTCCTCTTCCCCTTAAAAAAGTTGCAGGACATTGGCTGACTGAGAAGTGAAACTATTCATGGTAATTCTGTATGTGCCAGCTGCAGTTTGGCTGGATGTCTTTTTTTCATGTTCTGGGAATTTTACAGCTTTCATGAAGTAGAACAATTGCCTGAATACTTGTTTTCTTTGATTTATCATCTGTTTTGGGATAACACCTGAAGTGTTTTTAAATGGTGGTAGTGAATAGGAGTTTTCTCATTTAAGGAATGATTAAGCAGAATCCTGAAGGGACCGCCATGACCTTCAGTTTAGGGATCTCTGAACTTCTTAATGCTGTGAGCACTGTAATAGTCACTTGTCCAAGAGGCATATACATATGCTTCATTTCTGCGCGTTTCCTCTTAAACTTTAAAACTGCTGCCTTCTGTGCTCTCAGACGTCTTTTATGTGCTTATTGCTAGCATTTAATGAACTCCACTGGAAACATGGCGATAGGTAGCCTCCCTGCTAGCATATAACCCAGTGTTCCCCCTCTCCCATCACACAGCCTGAGACTTAAAAAGCTGACTGAGTCATTTTTACTCAGAGTCTGTAGGCTGTATGTGATTTGCCAGCTCTAATGTGGTCATTCCTGATGTAGTCTTACCTACTACATGATGTAGGAGCTTCTAAGTTAATTGTTCTTTCAGTGGAAGCATTTCTCCTACCAGTGATATCTTGGATGTTTCCTGTTGTAGAGGACATTGTAAGATTTTGTACCCTGCTATTAATGTCTGCCAGCAGATGTATAATGCAAGAGAGAAATGATTTGTATTCAGTGTCATATATTGGACTTGCTACCTTTCAGAGGCTTGCCTAAACTCATTAGGATGTTCGTTAAGCCTCTCTGAAAATGGATGCATTTTCTTATAATTGTAATTTGAATCCTCAGGCTGGAACAAAAAATTCAACATAGTGTAGGGATTCAGTACCCTTTTCTCTCTGGATCCTGATCAAAAGCCTTGGCTGGTTTCACTGAAGGAAATAGGTCTGCGTATTTACTAGAGTCAAGAAGGAAGTTGGCAGTGAATTCTTTTGTGTCTATTGCTCAATGAAGCTAACCACAAAAACACGTGCCTGCTTTTTTCTTTTTCTTTTTCTTTCTTCTTTCTTTCTTTTCTTCTTTCTTTCTTTTCTTCTTTCTTTCTTTTCTTCTTTCTTTCTTTTCTTCTTTCTT
>JANRGW010011039.1:0-33836 GCA_024733675.1 Psilopsiagon aymara | reverse complement strand
TTCTTCTTTCTTTCTTTTCTTCTTTCTTTCTTTTCTTCTTTCTTTCTTTTCTTCTTTCTTTCTTTTCTTCTTTCTTTTTTCTTCCATTCTTAGTACCAAGTTCTCTTTCTTCAGGTACTTCTCATCTTGAATTTCTTTTCACATTCTTTTAATGTAGACTAGATGTTGGGTTGCTGCAGCCTGTTTGAATTTCAGAACTTAAACCTCAAGTATTTTGCTTCAGCTGCCTCTAATTGTGTCATGGCTAGGGTGTGGGACTCGTGTGGGTTTTTGTCAGAGGATAGTTCAGGGAATCCAGGTATAAAAGTGAAAGGGAAGAGGGATGCTGCAATTCATGATGAGCAAGTAGAAGGGAGAAAGGTTGATAGCATCTGCAAAGGAACAGGTCATAGAACAGGACATAGCCAGTTCAGCACTCCTGTTTCTCCCCTTTGTTGCTAGTTTCATGTGTTCCTCATAGGGGATTAAGTCAAGGGAGTGGGTGATCTCCTGGGGTCTTTGAAGCTTGTTCATTATCACTGAGAGTACCTGAAAGCAACCTCTCCTGCTGTCTCCAAGTTAAGAGATTTTTGTTATGATAATAATGAAAAGAGCCCCATCTTATCCTTGAAGAAAAAAATCTGATTTTGTCAGATACTTGTAATGCAGCCAGGATTATGCTCCCACTTTTTCAAGTGTTTTTGTAAAAAGGAAATGTATAGATTTAGAGCTTTGTTTCATTGCTAGCTGAAGATTGCTGTTATATTAAGCTTTAATATGTGTAATTTAAATAATACTGGTTCAGTTTCCTGTAAAAAATATGGGAATGTGACATTTTGTCAACAAACTGGAATGCTTTACTTCTGTACCTTTTGTTCTTAATTGTAGCTTTCTAGTGAGAACAAGTTTAGTCCTGCTATGTCACTGTCAAGGGTGGCTTGTCCTCTCACCATCCTGGGGGAAAGGAAGCAAAATAGCTGCCAGTGAGAATAATCAAAATCATTTAGGGGTGAAATTCTTAGGAACCTCTGAGCTGTGGCTAAGGGTTTATGCTGGACTTTGTCTTATATCATTGCTGACAGAGCCACTCTTCATGAAAATCTTTTAAAAAGGAAGCTGATAAAAGCACCTACTCACTTGTACATTTCTGTATTTCAAGGAAGGACTTCTTAAATGGCTCAGGAAAAAAAGGTGTATCGACTCCTTTCCTGGATTTTGGTGAAAAATGTGTCTTGTTCTTACTGACGGGATGGTTTAAAGTGGTTAAAACACAATGGACCTGAAAGGAAAGACAGTGTAATAAAAAAAAAAAAAAAAAAAATGTCAAAGTTTTCATAGACTTGGCTATAACATCCAGGCAGGAGAAATGAGCATAAGCCTCTATTTTTAAGAGGAGTTCTGCATGATAGAACTTGTGATTAACAAATAAAAGTAAAGCTGAGGGGCTGCTTTTTTTCCTTTTTCCCCCAGGTCAGTGTGATTTATTATTTTATTTTTTTAGTATTTGATTTTCAACCTGATTATTGCAGTGCATTGTTATCAAAATGCCAGATGTAGTATTTTGGGCATAGTTCTCTCATGCCAAGATACAGAAGTTTTAGAGAGATTTTGGAGAGATACCCGGTGCTGGATCTCCAGCTGCTCCTGGGTGGCCTGTGTTATTTTGTAATACGGAGAGTCTTTGCTTGATGCCAGTTTCCACCAGCCGGGTCCTGCCTCTTCCCAACACCTAATTGTTTCTGCTCCACATGGATGGAGCCAGAAAGATGGAATAGGCTTGGATCCTGGGTGTGCAAATAGCTCTCTATCATTGCAAGGCATGATATCCATGGTCTCAGCTTGGTGCAGTAAACGAGTCCTTCCGGAATAAAATAGACCAGTCCTTGCAAGAGTAACTCTTGCAACGTCACTGTGATAAGACCATGTTCTTTACTCATGGGAAGAGAAGTTAGGGTTGGTGGTTTAAAGGATGAAAAGGGGGCGATTCTTGGGTTTTCTTGCCTAAGGAGATTTTCAGCAGGAGTCTGGAGGACCCAGCTTCTGAGATGCTCTCTACTCTTTATCCTGAAAATGTTTAGAAAGCAGCTGACTTGCTTTATCTTGCTGTGACAAGTGCTGCTTGACTGAAGAACAGCAGTCAGAGAGGCTACCCTAAGGCAGGAAATGTGAATACAGCAGTGACACATCTTTCTACTGGTTGACTCATGTCCACTGAGAATTGGTCTTGGAGAGGCCTCCAGAAATTGTTTTGCTTGCTGTAACATTTCAGACATGATGATGGAAACCATGAAATAGAATACCACAGGACACTCAAAATGGCATCTCTGCTAGAGAAATGCAGGCTTAGACTAAGTGTTTAATGTTTCCGTATCTATAGGAAAGTGATAAAGCAACTGTTTTCATCAGCGAACACTCATTTCTATTACACATTTGGAGTTCTTTCTGTTCAGGACATGATTTTATTTCAAACAACCTCCTGTTTCTGAAGTTGTGCACTAAGTATGGCAGTGTCTTGCTTCACCATATGTGTCATCTATTTTCCTGAGCCCTTGCTTTCATTGTACATGTAAAGTTCTGTGTTAAGTAGTTTAATAAATAAAAAATCAGCCCCTAATTTAATGAAGGGTTTTGTTTTAGTTTTTTTCCAGATTAATGTAATTTAATACTTTTTAACAGCATTACACACACCTACAAAAATGTGTGGTAACTTTTATATCTCCCAGTTACTGGAGGTCCTGTTTCAAAATGCTTCTTAGTGAAATCAGACAGCGTAGGCAAAACCAGGCAGCTTAAGCAGGTACTTGAAGCTTAATCGCCTGAACCAAAGCTAGGCAAACACCAATGTCAAGATTTTGAAACTGTGAGATGATCCAAGCAGGATAAATCAGATAGTTAATGTGTGCTGTAATTTGTGGTTTGAATTCAGAGTAGATGTGTGAGAACTCTGTTGTTAAGTCATGGTACTTTTCCCATCAGGAATTTCAGCTGAGTGAAAGAACTCATAATTAAATGCTAGTGTGTTGTATAACTTCATAGGCATGCTTTTAATAACACAAACAGACTTAAATGGAATGCTACCATAATAATCACGCTTTGTTTTTTGGGACAATTGTTACCTGAGTTACTTTCTGCTTGTTGGAGTTTCCTTGGACTTTTGTAGTCTGAAGGCATCAAGGATTAGTATCTCAGTTCCCAGGTCAAAGGAATTTCTCAGTGTTGTTCCGTTTCGTTTTGATTGGCTTTTTTTTTTTTTTGGTCATGTGGGTTTTTCCTGTTTACAACTAAGAGATTCTTCTCCTTGGCAGGCAAAATCCTTCTCTGACTCCTTTCCAGTCCTTAAGTGTAGAGTGGTTCATAAAAAAGACAGGAATGGTTCATGCAAAGATAGGTATCTTCTCCAGTTGTTTTTCAGTACTTGCGTTCGATTCCCATTTGGGTTTTATATTGAGAAGAAAACACAGGCAAGACACTGTTCTTTGGTTTAAGGCATTCCACAGGGACTCTTCTGTCATTGAGCTTTTCTTTTTTCTAGTGAGTGCCTGTGGTTTTCCCACTGCTGCAGTTGGGCTCTTGAGGGGTGAAGGACTGGAGGGAACATCCCTTGGAGACCAGGCCAAGGGTGTTGGGAGCTCCTCATAGCTGGCTCCAGAATGGAATGGGGTGGTCATACAGCATATAGGATGATTATTCTGTCACTGGCCTTTTTTGCTTAGCTGTTGAAGATGACAGGAAGGAAACTGCTGAGGAGAAAGAATAATAGCTAATTACTTTTGGGAATGAAGACTAAGGAGGAAATGGCAAACCAGTGTGACAGTGGTATTTCTTGTGTACAGCAATGTTGTCATAAGAAATAATGGTCTCTTTCTTAGATCTATTCCTCCTCTGCTTGTATTCGATGTTTTAATTGAAGAAACAATTGCTAAAAGGAAAATTATTGAATGTGGTTTTATGTACGTTGCATTATTGTAAACTTTTGTGAAGTCCATATGATTTAACTTTTAAGAGCAGCTTTTGATGCGGATTTGCAGTGAAGACTGCAGTTTGCAAAGCAAAACTCTTGACAATTGATTTCAGATTTTATAAAAAGCTTTCAGTTCATGTTTGTGAAAACTGTTTCTAAACAAACAGCCCCAGACTTTGGCCAGGTCTCCACTGCAGAATGTCTTGCCAGCAAGCACTGTATCAGCCAGGGGTGTGGAAAAAAGTCATACATCCTTGCTGACATTGATACATTGGCAAAACCCCAGGTGTGGATGCAGCTGTGGCGGCAGAAGAGAACTTCTATCAGCTTAGTTTACATCTTTTGGGGATGTGATGCAACTACGCCAGCAGAAAAACTCTTCTCTTGGCATGGGCTGTCAGTGTAGGAGGCTGTGCCAGCACAGCTCCAGCGGTGAGGCTCTGCACTGCTGATGAGCCTTTTGCAGCAACTGAGAAAGAAAAGCCCCTTTAAAGAAAAGAGGGACCCCTCTAATTTAGTTTTTACAAGTAGCTGTCGATGAGGAACAGAGTGGAAAGAGTGATCCAGATTCTCAAATTAAGTTTTAATGTAAAAAATGTGTTTAAGTCTTAATGGCTTTAAGATGTCACTGGCCCTTTAATGATTGTCTCTGTCATTGGGTTGCAGGGTTTGAGAGCTGCAGTCCCCAGCATCTGTGTTTTGTAAAGCCTTTAAGGCAGATAAAGGTATGAGTTTCTGTGGAAGCAGTGAAAAACCTCCCATCTGTAAACTTAGGAAGACAACTGTAATCAGATCTACATTCCCATCGTATTTGGATGTGACCGCTATCAAGAGAGAATCTCCATGTTTAAATAAAAGTTTAAGTTTCTCAGAATGGAGTGTTTATGTTCTGCAGGAAGGCAGAGTTAAGATTCCTGCCTTCTTGAGATGCACATTTTTTTTTTAACTCTTCTGCCTTTGGCCAGCTGGGGACAAGATTTTACAAAACCCCAGTTCTTCATAATGTTTAAATCCAAAGATTTTTAAGGAGAAAAACACTGTAAGAAGTAAAAACAAAAGCAAAGACACTGAAATACAGAGTAGAGGCTCTTAGTCTCCAGTGGTAATTACTGTTTAAGATGAAAACTGGTACATGTACATTGACATTTATGGCAGCTGTACATGCACAAAAGGAAGTGTGTGTCTCAAAAGCTTGAGCAGAGCAGTTGTGTATTTGATCACTGCGTGCAATTTGAGAACTCCATTGAAGGCTTCTTGAAGAGAATAGCAGCACCATGCCAGACTAAGTTTGTTCAGTTTGTTATGAAGATGTTTTGAAAGTAGTTGCTCTGTCATTCTGCATTGCTTGTAACCCTAAAAATAATTGCCTGGCGTTACTGGAAGCAGAACAGTCTGACAGCCCAACTTGCACTGCTATAGTTAAAATCTGTCAATGTTTCCATTACAGATTTAGAGGGAGGATTTAATCTTTTTCCCATTTTAAATCACGCCTGGAAAAAAATTCTAGATCAGCTCTTCAATTCCAAGTATAAATCTTCTGGAAAAGCTTTTGATGTTTCTAAAAATCTTAATTAAAAACCAACCAAAAAAAACAAACACCAAACCCCTCTAACTCTATGGCAATGAAATACCAGTTTTCGTTTTTGAAATGTTAAATGATCAGGAATATATTTCATTCTTTTTGGTAATTTTCAGTTCTATAAAATTAGGCAACAACAATGTTTCTACATATCGGTGTTGATTTTACAGTGAGTTTTCTTTTTCCAGGCTATTACTGCTGCATAATTAACTTTGTAATATGCCAGACTGAAAGATTTCAAAACCTTAGGGAAACACAAAGAAGAAAGACATAGTTATTGTGAAGTTTCTCGTATAAGGCACGCCTTTGTACTTTTCTCCTACTCACAATTTCATTCCAGTTTCCTGAGGTTATCTCTAAAATAGTTTCACTTTTCTTGTGTATTAAGGCATTAGTTTCAAGGGTGCTTTAAACCAAGCTAAACTGCAACCCCTCCTGTCTGCCTACATATTCCTGTTCCCTGCCTTGTGGCAGCCAAAGCTTTTGCTTAGCACAAAACCGCATGTGGTGAACCAGATCAGGGAAGATAATTTTTTTGGTTCAGGCTGTGGCTACACAATTGTTTGTGCTAGTCCAAAGAAGAGGGTGGCACCAGGGCAGGAACAAGTGAGTCTACAGTGACATCTCACTTTATATCCCACTTTATTTCCATCCCCACCCCCAGCCCCCGCCTCCCTCTGCACTTCACAGAGTGATTCTTTGCTATGAGCTTCTTGAGCCGTAGAAGCTCATTCAGGCTTTTGCAGGACAGGGGCTGCATGCAGCCAATTCTTTTTGTCAGTGAAAACCTTGTAGTCACAAGACTTACTGGCAGCTTTAGTTCTCTAGTAATTTATTAAAGTATTCCTCTGACAACACTGCAGACCTGTTCATAACACTTTGTACAGTGTCCTGCTGTACTGTTATTAATGCAAGTGATTAAGAGTGCTCCATTGCAGATTTTCTCTAGGACGTTTTTGTGTTTCATTAGGGTCTGATTTCAAGAACAATCTCATTAATGCCTTGAGGACTAGGTAGAAATGCTTATGTGCTTATCTACTTCTGAAACTTTATGTTTTTTTAATTGCCATTGTACGTAATTTTTTTCTTGATACTGAAATAATCCATACATACTGAAATCAGTGGCAAGATGAGAGTTCTCCCAAGGCACGCAGTTAATTCAAGGTCTGGTCCTTAAGCTGCCTATGGTCCCTCTCTTACCTTTAAAAAAAACCAGTAGCAGTATTGTATGAAGTACTAAAAGCATGAAGAGATGTGAAAGAGGCTTCTTTTGTATTTCTGTGTAGTTTAAGGAAATGGCATATTATTCATGTCTGCCACAAGAATTCATTTATGGACATGTGAAATAGTCATAGTGATGTAACCTTGGTTTACACTTGCTGGAACCTGGAGGAACAATATCTCCTATTTCATATTCACATCAGATGCCACAATGAAGAGTGCAAAATTCTATGAGTAATATTCAGCAGAGGCTATATGTAATTTGAGCCTGTGTCATGCATTGAGCCTTCTTCACATGGTGGTTGGGTATACTAGAATGTGCTTGTAAATCCTGTTCCAAACGTGGTGTGAAAGCAGGTGTATTTAAAATACATGAGTAATTATATACCGTTTTAACACAGAGCTGCAAATGGTAAACAGGCTACTGTACACTGAGTTAACGTGCATGCCGCAAGTGCTATCTGTAGTTTACTCTAACGTGATTTTTTCTTTGCAGCAGTCCATTGTACCAGCCCACCCAATGGCTCCTCCTAGTCCCAGCACCACCAGCAGTAATAACAACAGTAGTAGCAACAGCAACTCAGGATGGGATCAATTAAGTAAAACAAACCTTTACATCAGAGCACTGCCTCCAAACACCACTGATCAGGACCTGGTAAAATTATGCCAACCGTAAGTACTATACTTAAATATAAATTATAATGTCATACCTTAAAAGCTTATAAAGTGGAATTGGAATGAGTGTTTGGCTTATGAGAGAAGAAAAACAGATTTGTAAATAAAAGTCTTCATGGTATAGTGTGATGGCAAGTTTGAACTTCCCTGCCAATCAGGAAGAAAAGAATGTGTTTGTCAGTTTAGAGAAGCAGAGAAAGTTAAACGTAAGTGGTGAACAGAAGCAACCTGTTGGTTTAGTAAAAAATATAATCACCTATACTGCTGCCTGATGGTGTTGAAATCACAGATAAATGAAAATTAACACCTGAATGTGAAAATGTGCTATCAAGAACCTGCAACAGAGGGTCTGCTCTCTTCGCTACTAAGATGATCTGCTGATACAAACTCCTCAAGTAATTGTTCTGCATCACTGTGTATTACAGTGTGCATCTGAATGCTTATCATAGTTTCAGACCAATTTGTTGGCTGTACATTACTGCATAATTATGTTTATCACTAGAAATGGTTGATCTGGGTTATAATCCTCTCTGGTGGCTGGAGTTGGGGGTAGACTTGGCTTAGCAGAGGGTTTTCAGGCAATGTTGTTAACATGAGATTTTTGTTTGTGAGGTTTTCGGTTTTGTGTTATTAATTTTTACAGCACCACATGCCTTTTAGTCACTTTCAAATGCGGGTCAGAAATCAAGAGACTTGCAGTTATGTTGTTTATACAGTGTTTAAAATCACCTTAGATACTTTACTGAATTCTTAAAATATTCAATCCAGAATTCATTGTGTGCTTTCTGGGTTATTTGGAATCAAAAATACTCAGCTAAATTTTCAGTACTACCTGTAAGTAAACAGCTAGCTGTCTTGAGTGAATGGGGAATCATGAAGATTTGTATGTACCACTTCTGTCTGCGATTCTCAAAGTAATTTTATGTTCAATTTAGATCAGTAACTAGGGCTATAAAAAATGCATGCTGAAGACCACACTGCAAGTTAGTAAAATAGCTAAGAAAAACCTATAAGTCTTGAATCTCAGCTTATGAGGTGCCTTTGGTTTTGAATGTTGCAGAACAACCTGGTACATAATTTATAGACGAGATTTCTTCCTTTTTGGTTTATCTTTTTTTTTTCCTATTTTTTAAACAAAACTTGGATTTTCAGCATTGTAGCCACATATCAGTCATCTAAGTATTCTAATAAAGACAACTTGCTCTCAGGTCTTTAAAGAAAAAATGTTTTCCATTTGGTCATTTTCCCAAGAGCAAATGAAATCCATGTGTTTTACAGAGAAGAGGACAGATTATCAATCTGAAAAGATTCATTAATAACTTAAACACTTCTACAGCCTCCCATGCGACAGTGTCCTCTTTACTTGTATTTTAGTGCCAAATGCATGTTTTACAGAAGTGGATTTTTCCATCCCATTTTTATTTTTCGAACTGATGAAGAAACTTTGGCCTGTATATCTGTGCTTTGCTAGGACAGAGTTGGGAGGTTATTTTGCACTGGAGCCGCCCAGTAACTATTTTTGCAGTGGTTACTATAGCTCCTTAATCTCTTTCTGAAGACATTTTGGTTTGCGCAGTCTTAGATATCATCGATGCATGAATGCTTGAGAAAAAGTAAGTTCAATACTTTGCTGTAACTGGGCCTTTCCCCCTTGGATAGCCACAGATCCCAATTTTTTTGTTGATGTTCAATATATAATTGTACTTGGACAGCATGAATTTTGCAACTAAGGGCAAGAACTGCAGCCATTGAGTTATTAAATCAATTCTGATGTGAATTTACAGACTTGGAAGGCTGTGGTGTTTCTTCCTGTGAGATATTTCTCTCCTAAATGTCTTACTTGGGAGAAAAAGAGTCCGTGTCTCAAAGCTCTCCATTTCTGCTGAGTAAGTAAGTGAGATGTCCGGAAATTTTAGTATTGGAATATCTTTCAAAAATCTGGGCAATCTATTAAGAGCCTTTAGGCTTCTTTGTCAGCATAGCCCTTTAGCAACTAACTTGATGCTGCAGTAAGGTAGAAATGACAACGTTCTCTCTTTGTTCACGGAAGGTCAGAAATCCACTTTTATAAACTATGGAAAGTTTCAGATGCAAAATCTGCCTAAACTTCTAGGACACAGAGGGTAGGATATTCTTGAAAGCGAATCTGCCATGTTTATAGTTGAAGCTGAGACACACCACCAGGTAAATAGCAAATAAAATCTTGGACACATAGAACTTGGTGTAGAAAGTGCTGTTTACTTCAGATCTGGAATACTTTTATTAGCATTTGCTGAAATGCCTAAGACTTTACTGAGAGGCCTTAGAGTAATTTTAGCTCCTTTTACCGATGGAGAGTGGATCTTGCTATCCTAAGAAGGTTTCCACTGGAGTGCTTGATGCTCAGAACGGATAGGAAGACTGCTCTACATGTTGTGGAAATGGTCTTGCTGGCTGGCAATAACCAGTTTTCAGTGGATGTACAGAAAAAGATTACTGGTTTTTGTTTTATATCTTTTGACTGTGTCAGACAAGGCAGAAAGACACCTGTGGGTTCAGGAAATAATTTTAAAACACCATTGTCACTACAAATGCCAGAAACATCCCATCTGTTCAGATCTTCCTTCTGATCCGTGTGGACTTATATACACTGTGCTGAAAAGTTTTTTTCAGTAATGGTTAGTGTAGAGAAATACTGCTTTCAATATAATCCTCAGAATACAAGGCAGAAGAATCTACAGAATTCTTTTGTGGAGGTCTGGTTATACAGTGGCTTTGATTTGCTTTAGTCAGTGTGTTTCCTTTAGCTTTTGCTCACGACAGCTAGCAGTGCTAATTTTGGCCATGTTTTTATTTTGATTAATTATTTTTGGTGAATCACTGGAGAAACCTGTTATCAAATTATAGCCGTGTTGGGCTTGCTCTCCTGTTTTAGCGCAGCTGTGCAGTATTTACGAACACAGTTAGCAAATGTTCACCAGTTTAGTGGAAAAGTAATTTCTCCACAAGAGCACAGTTTGCCAATATGCATCTCTACAGATCTGCTCTCCACCTTCGTCTGCTTGGTTCTTTCTAGTTTTTCTGTTATGTGAGGCTTTCTCCTCTTTTCTAAGATGAAAAGAGTGTATTGTAATTTTGTTGTGAAGGCTTACCTGGGAGTACAGCTATTTTCTGACAGTATTATTTGCTTTTGTGTGGGAAATGAAGCTGCCACATTTTTGAATAGTTCATTTGAGCACTAGCCTGCTACTCCAGTTCTGCGTTGCGAAAGCAAATTTCTTTGTATTGGCTGTGCCAGAGATGGAAGTGTGGGGAAGAATAAGGTGTAGGTATTACATTTGTCACATAATAAGGATGTTGTAACAGCCAACCCAAAATGAGTGTTTGGGGGACACCACTGTGAGTCACTCCTGGCTATAAGAACTTTTCATCAGGTACGTAAGGGTAGGCAAAGCAGTTGATGCAATGTCCTGCTGGTACCATCTTTTCTGTGGGAGGCTGGATAGGAGCGATCAGCTAAATAGAAGAACAAGAGCAAAGGAAAGAAGAAATTAGAGTTAGGAGCTGATGAGCATGGTTTGGGGAAGCCTATAGGAAGCTGCCTGACTCTGCTGTGCAGTTTTGTTTCCCCAACCATGTAGTGCTATTGCATGAGATCTGTACTGAGCAAAACCTCTGCCATGAAGAGCTGGTTTTACAGGATTGCTGGAACAGTGGTAGCTGCAGCCTAATTGTACTCCCTTCTCCTGGTGTGGCTATCAGTACTTCCTTGATGTGCCCTTTCAGCTGTTGGGTTGGATTTATGAATTCATTATTTGGGCTTTAATGGTACTTTCTTATTTGGTGGCTGTTAGACAGTAATTTTTTGTATCTTACTTAATATGTGAATCTGAAGAGGCAAGATTAAATCCATGCCAGCTATTCACTGAAATTGTTGAGACTGCTTATGCGATTAGGGACTTACATGATTGGGTCTTAGGAGATTCAGCCAGAAGTTTGTAACTTGCTTTGACATGTTTTCTAGGTTCTTTCCAGACTCTCACTAAGCGCTGTGCTTTGCTGTGGATGACCTTTCTGTCCAAGCCATACAGTTCTAAAGCACTGTGCTTTCCACCATCTCATTATGATTTACTTCCTAGCCTGTAGCATGTTATCTCTGTAGTGCTGAATTTATTCAGAGACCTCCTTTTGTGCCATTTACATCATAAAATGAGGATAATGCATCAGACCCTTCATCCTTCTGACAATCCCCAGTCCCACAGTGAGATTTCAAGCTTTGAGGCTTAACCCAGGTCTCCCCCATTCAGTTCAGCATAAATCATATTGCCAGCCTGCCCTTTGGTGTGCTGTTTTCCAGGCTGTTTGCTTGTACTTCCTTTGCTGCTTATATCAAGCTGTTTGTAGTCTAGATGATATTTTTGAAATCTCTTCTTTCTCTGGACAGTTTCACTTGGGCCCTCCCCCTTTATTTATCACTTTATGGTTATAATGCTGTTTTTCTATGGGATTACAAGTAGGAAAGCAGCTGCCTTGAGGGTATCAAATTATGTAATTAGAATGACAGACCACTGGTCTGTATTAGGATGGTCAGAACACAGCAGAACCTTGTGGTGACTGCCTTTGTTTATATTCATTAAGAAATCATGTATCTTGTTGAGAGAGTATTTTAAGGATTCCTTTCTAAATATTCAGCATTACAGAATGAATTGTGGGCTAATGGTCATTTTGAAACATTTGAGCCAGATGTGCAATACGGCTTTGTTTCCACAGCATGGAAACTTTTATTTTTTTATAGTTCCATACTCGAATGTTTCCCTGTTTTGTGACAAGAGCACCCAGAAGTTGTTTCAATTTCCTACTCTTCATAAAACACATTTTCATTAAGTCATGTGACATCCATCAGCATATTAATGTTTCCATGTTCTTTGCTTGCTGTGTAATTGTGACCTCTCCTTGTGATGCTATTTCCCATCTCCTTGAAACACACTCAGGACTGAGAAGTGGTGACTGGAGCTCAAATATTTACTGTAATGGGAAGCTGTCATTGTCTGCAGTCAGTTAAGAGCAAGAAATCTGCTAATTTTACGCAGCATCTCATTAGAAAAAAAAAAGACATGTCTGGACTTTAGGAAGTAGTCTGATTGTCTTTTGCATTTATCTGCATGTGAGAATGGTCTGGGCAGGTCACTAAGGAAATATCTGTACTGTATGAATACAGTGCCTTTAGATAGATGGTGTAGGTAAGGGAAAGTGTAATGGAAGATTTCAAACCTAGCTTCTCCAATTTTTTTTTTTTAAAGTGTGTTTTATTAATTCCTCTCTCCTTTAGTCTTCATTTTCCTTGCATTTTTCTTTCTCGGTTTGTCAGCTGCAGTGAAATATTGCGTCCATAATTATGTGGAATACAATTTGATGTCATATGGTTAAGTGTGATATGTCCATGTCTCTGAAACGTCCTTTTGAGATCAGTATTAATAGTTATTGAGCAAAAGCCTGTATCTATTGTCCTTCTTTCTTCGGTCCTCTACAAATTAATTCTTTTAAAAGTTTAGGTATGCATTTAAAATAATAGTATTGTTGCATACATCTCTGAATAAATAACACCAAGTTTACAGAACATCCTTTGGTTGTAGGAGGAGGTAGATTCTTTAGGAATTGAGCAATATGTCATTTGTAATGTTCAACTCTATATTGTATGGGACCAACATCATCTTTATTCATTCTTTAAGGACTGTGGCATGGTTTGGGCTTTCATATTTCCAGTATGGTATATAAATTAGCTCTGCTCACTTCTGTCTTAGCTGGTGATCTTTGAAGAGATTACTGTCAAAATTAACTATCTTATTTCTTCCCTTCAGAGAAGAAATAGTATTCAGTTTTGTATGTCTTTTTTGATAGATAACACTGGAGAGATGTAGGCCTGACATGGAGACTGGAATGGTCCTTTTTGTTAGGACTTGATTTCCACAGTCAGTTTTGAGGCATTTGCATGGTATGCCATGGGAATTGTGATTGGCCTGGAGACATGATGTTTGGTTTAAATAGTCATTTCCTTTATTTTTTTAGTAACTGCTTTCAGCAGTCATGTTAGGAAGTGACAAGCCTGGCATGGGGTGAGGGAAGACTCTCTATCTGCCCCTCAATATTTTGCACTTTAATTAGAAATAAAATTCAGGCAGCTTTACATTCAAGATCAAATGAAATCCTCTCTTAGGAGTTCCAGTTTTTTTCGGGGATCTGGGTTTTTTTTGTTTTTTTTTTGTTTTTTTTTTTTCCTTAGCAATAGTGCCTTCTGCAGAATGTCTTTAGGGACCCATAGGTATTTTGGGGAAAATTTTAATTGAGGAAAAAGTAAAAAAAAAAAAAAAAAAAAAAGTTGTCATCTAAAGTTCTGTCCTCTGGATATAGACAGTCTCTTGAGATGCCTTGAATTTAAAACAAATGCAGTTTGAATTTTCTCTTTCTGTTTTGTGATTAAGCAAAGATTGACATTTCTCAAACTTAGTATTTCGTTTAGCATAGCAGTAATCAGCAGTTCCCTCTCAGCATACCCTGTTGAAAACCAGCAATCTGAATATAAATGCACTGAGGAACTGTGTGTCTGCACTGTGGTCACAGATGCTGCAGGGACCCAGCTATTGCACAACCGCCATCTCCCCGAGGAGATGAGAGTTTTGTTGCAGTGTGGGGCCAGAGGAGAGGTGATCCCATGGAATTTCCTTTAGGAAGTGGGGGCGAGGGAGGAGAAGAGAGTGGAAGGAATGTTTCAGCTGCAGCTGCTTGTAAAAGAAGCACTAGGAAAACAGATTGGTAAAAGTTACCGCCATTGAAACTCTTTTTGTTGGAAAACACAAAGTTGATTTGGTAGTGTGAGGCCTGTAAACTTGGAGTGTTTGCAAATCTGCTGGTATTTGTTATACAGAGGTGCAGTCCTTGTTCTGTATCACAGAGCCGCAGGAAAGAAATGTCCTGTGGCAGCTGGTGGAATGCCTTTGATCAGGCTCCTGGTCCTCAGCTTCCCCAATGGCAGGGGCCTGACTCAGATGGAAGGTGATAGCAGCGCAATTATTCATTGGAATAACCAGTAATTCAAGAACATTTTGAAGGGGGTTGTTGAATTTTAGTGGACTACTGAAAACATTAACGAGTACTGGTCAGGCTTTTTAGTGGGTTCCATGGTGCCAATAGGCAAGCATCTCAGAAACCAATTCAAATTAAATCAGTTTACAGCTCAGGCTGATTTCTGTCCCAGCATGCTTGCATTAAGCTTGCCCTTTTCCTCAGGTTACCCTTCTGTGTAGAAAGCAGGATCAGTTATTGCGAGCAGAGTCTTATATCTAATGTCCAGTATCTCGTGTGGTTTCATGTAACTCAGAAATCTTGTGAAGTCTTAACTGTATTTGCTAAAGGTTAGTTCTGCTTACCTCTGGTGTCTGTGATAGTGACTCCTTGAAACAAAAAAAAAATGAGCCATCTGATGTTGACACATTAAAAGACCAGTCTTTTCTGTAACCTTTCAACCTTTTTTCCCCATGTTGTTGACAAGCTGCATTTAAGGTTGAGAAATTGACACCCCTGAATTGTATGTAACCCAGATAATAAATATGCATTATTTTACCTGCAGAGTGAAGGCAGTAGCAAATATAGGTAAGCAATTCAGATCTTGCTACCTCCAGTGAAACCTGTAATTGAGGCAATAGAGAGGATAAGAATAGTATTTATCCTTAAAAAAATCTCCATAAAATGTTAAACCTTGGTTCTTAATTGTTTTCCCACAACTGGCTAAAATTCTACCCTCTTTTGACATTCAAAAAATATCCACTGCTCCAGTTTAGTTTGAGCAGTGCCTTACTCAGGACTCAGGACAACCCTGTAGTAAATTAAATTAGTAAAGGGCTGCTGAGAGAAGAATTAAGATTTTGTCACTTAAGTATCCTGATT
Organism: Psilopsiagon aymara; assembly: GCA_024733675.1. Lineage (NCBI taxonomy): Eukaryota > Metazoa > Chordata > Aves > Psittaciformes > Psittacidae > Psilopsiagon > Psilopsiagon aymara. Next base: position 18,501 of record JANRGW010011039.1, on the reverse strand, counting down.
TTTGCAGGCAGACGTGCAGTACCTGGGGCAAAAAGTAAAATAATTTGAATGTTGGAAATGTTGATACATGGACACAGAGCAAAAATCACCAATAAAAACACACACACACACACAAACAAGACTTCAATTTGGGGTATGGTTTAGCACTTACTAGTACAAATATTCCACCTGTGTGACTTGAGTTAATAATTAAACAGAATCAATTTGGGTGGAAGAAATGTGTTCTGATTAGTACTCCTATTTCCCCTTCCATTTCAGTTCTTCTCATGCTTACTTTGATTCTTTTTTTCTCCAAAGAGGGGAACTTCTAATCTGTTGCTTTTCTGCCTCAAGAGAAATCCACCAAGATAAACATGGTGTGAAACTTCTTTTGGGTTTTAATAATTACATTTAATGAATTGATCATTTTGGCTATCTCAGTTGAAATATATTAGCCCAAAATCTGTTTTCTTTTTAAATGTTTGTTAATTTTACTTGTGCAGTTGGGTAATTTTTCATACTGTCTTTAAAAGACAGGAGTATGGATCAGTATTTTTGCCTAGGAGAACATTGTGGACTTAGGCCTTTCACATTATCTGTATTTCAAATCCTTTTGGTGCTTTTTGGCCTACCTATACTCACTAATAAGCCTTCACAAGTCTATCAAAATATTAGCAATTATTCTGGCATTATTAAGGACTTTAACGTCTGAGTGAATGCAGTAGTTGAAATAAGTGTTATGCTAATAGAAGCTCTAAAACCAGAAGGAAATAAAGAAACCTGCTTCATGCAGAGTAATACAAATTACTGGAAAAATCTCAATTCTTTTATACGCAAACCTTAGATGTCAGAAATAAAATTATCTAAACACCCAAAATGGAGACAGACTACTTGTTTCTGGCTTCAAGGACTCTGCTGAAAGGGTAACTAAATAGCTTTTGGGGCCTGCAGACTAGCAGAGTTTTGCTGTTCAGTACTGTATTTAGTGTATATGTAAAACCAGCAAGGAAATGGTGTGCTAAAGAAACCAACTGGTTTAACACAGAAATGTGTACCTATGCCCCTAAAACAATGGCAAGCTTGACTGCTGTTTGTTTGCAGTGTGTTTGCAAAGGCCTGATCCTAGGAAGCATGGAGCACCTGCAGGACCCCACCACTCCTGTAGGGCTTGAAACCACTTAGAACTCCATAGTGTGGATTTAGGATTTGTTTGACGGTGAAGGCTGAGCTTTTCAGCTATGTAATTACCCAGTGCCTGATAAACTGCATGGTTCTTTCCTTTGGTATCGGGTTTTTGGTTGTTTTTTGTTCTGTTTGGTTTTAATTCTTCTCAGTCTGTAGTTGTGCAGTAGTACCCCAAGGCAGAAATCTCCCCTAGTTAAGCCTGAATGCCCTGGCTGAGTCCTGGAGAAGCCATTTAGCAGAGAGGAGAGACTCTCTCCATGCAAGATACGAAGTTATCAGCATGGTGGGGATATCCAGTGTAGCTGTTAGCAGAGTGCATTTTCTTCCTTGCACTGCTGTTTGTAGTACTGTGGTATAAAATGGGGTGTTTGTAAATATCTGCTTTTTTTTTTTTTCCTCCAGAGAGCCTGTATTAAACTACAGTTCCCACACTTGAAGCTGTTTTTATTGTGTGGTAGGCTTTGTCTTAACTTTATTGTCAAAGCTTTTTTATTTGTTGCCAAAAGTCTATTTGCTGTATTTTGAAGATCTCAAGTACTGGAGGGAAAGTGTTGTTCCACATTCCTTCTTCTCAGTGGCAGCTTACAGGGTTTCCATGTGGCAGTACAGAGGTACAGTACTAGGCATGAAAGACCCTTTGGCACGATGGCTGCTAAAAAAAGTCCATCCTCATACCAAGGACTTAGCATGAATGTACTTTTTATTATGTAAATTAGGATCAATTCTTTTTGAACATCTTCCAAATATTCAGAGCTATGACATTATAAAAATATACAGTAATCTGTCCCAGTCTTCTGTTCTTCCCTAGTGAATTCTGTATTTCTTTGTTCTGTGAGAAATTCTGAAGTTTTTTCCACCCATTTTGTTAATTGCTTATTCAGTTAAATATTTGTTAATTCTCTTTGAATTCTAGGACTCTCACTCTGAATTATGCTTTGCAAATGTCATTAAATATTTTGGAAAAAGTGGCTTTCCCAGGAAGAGGGAACAGACCTGACTGTCACTGATCAACTGTTACCCATCTAAGGCTTGAAATGAGATTGAAATGGTAGTCTAAGGAGCACAGGCTCATTGTTTTGGCCGTCTGAATTCAGTAGAATTGATAAGGTGCCAAAAGTATGTAGGTTTCAATTGACACAGAAAGGCCCGGAGATAAGATGTTCTTTGGCAGATAGAGCAGTAGAAGTTTTTGAGTCCTATTCCTTTTTGAAAACCAAGAAGAACTGTTTTTTTTCATCAGTTTCCATTTCACCAGTAAATTGCACTTGAAGCAATGGCCTGAATTAGACCCTGTATTGGTTTAAGTCAGTACAGAACATGGGACTTCGGCTTCATTTATGGTGCCTCTTTTCTGTCAAAGATATTGCTCTTTTAATTGTTACTCAAAATTCTATGATACGGTGATGCTGTATTCTCAAGATAAAGCCCTCACCTGAACTCAGTTATGTTTGAATCCCTCATTTAATTGGAGGATATTAGGGATTTGAATTCCTTCATGGTGGTAGCTGAAGGGTGAGATGCAGCAAGACTTTACTTTCAAAGGTAACTGGTTATGGACCAAACATCCTAGTGATGTTTACATGGTGGACATAGGTTTGGAGAACACTGTTAGTTTCTTTATCTTATGGGATAAAAAGTTAGATAATTTAATTAGAAACAGAGCAGAATACCTCTAAATATATAGCTGTAATGACAGATGCTTAGTTCTTTATAATTAGATTGCTATGTTCTTTATGATATACTAAGAAAAACCCTTCCAGAAAAGGAATTCACTGCTGTTTATATCATCACAGCAGAACTAGTTATATTTTTGTCATGAAAAAGGTGAAATTAGTTTCTGTTTCTGTAGATGAAAATTTATGAGTTCCTGGGGTAGAAGACATTGTAGGTTTGCTGTTCTCTTTGTGGTGGTTAGAGTGCCTTACCTCAAGGGAAGAGGAAGGAGGCAGCTTGGAAGTGTAGAGGAAATAGTAAATTTTAATAGTTTTCTGTTGTAGTCAGGAAGCAGTATTCCTGAGGGCAGAGTTGTCTTCTCCTCATCAGTGTCCTTTCCCAACTTCTGCTTTGTTCAGTGGGACAGAATTTGCAGAAATTTAAGTTGTTCCTCAGGGATTTAACTGGGATTTGTGTTTGGATCTAGGTCACGGGTGTTCTGCCTTCTCCAGGATCTTACAGTTGTCTTCTACTCATGCTTGTGCCAAAGATATTTGACAAAAACTTGAGTTCTGCTTCTGCAGTGGTGGGGGAAATGAGGCTGTTTCTCTCAAGTTGCTTTCCTCTGGTGGTAGAGTCAGTGTTTGGCTGTGACAGCTCTCCTTTATTTTTTTGGCAGGCAGTTCTCTGACATTCTTATTGCTGAGATCATCTCCCCTAGGGCTTTCAGAAGAACATCTGACTGGGGCTCAGATTCTTCACCTTTTGCTGTTCTGATCATACAGTACACTATAGGAAAGGTCTTGGTCCTTTACCATTCATAATCAGTTTGCTTCTAGAGGTCTTTTGTTGACTCAAAGATCTGTGAAGGTTTCTTCCTTTCACGATGATTTGGTTTCATGTTGAGGGTGTGGATTCTATTAATCCCAAGGATAATTTAAGAGAAAAAAAAAAAATCATTAAATTACTGCAGTCTGAGTCATACTTGGTCTGTGAGCTTAGTTCCCTGGCCTTCCCACACAGCATTTCCGATACGCAGTGAGCTGAGAGTGTGCAGGAGACTGTAGAGTGACCTAGATACTGTTTAACTCTTTACTAATGAGCGGCTTTCTCACATTGGATATGGCTATTCCCTCTTTTGATTCCTAGTCTTTTTCTGTGTCATAGCTGTATCCATTCCATTTTCCTGGTTCTGAGTGGTTTTCATAAAAAATGTTTTAAGATTTCTATTTAGACTGTTTTAAGCATCTTGTTTAGATAAATTGATCAGAAATTAATAAATGAACTATTTTAAAATCTGAAACATAAGCATTGAAATTCATACCTGAGTAAGAGTTACAGCTTCTTTTGTTGTAATACTTTATCACTTCTAAGAGAAAAGTTAGTTCTGCTGCCCTCTTGCAGGCACAGAAGTAGTTGTCTCAGGCTCTTGACAATAAAACAGGGCTTTAAAGCCCAGAAATGCTGTGATCGTGTCATAAAAGCTCCCTTGTTGGCATGTGTTGTTGAATCTGTTTAAGAAAGATTGTGATACAGAACTAACTTTACCGACTTTGGACTTGCCTGTCAGATTTGCTGTCATGCAGTGGTTGGTTAATTTTTCTTGGCTCTGTGTGAGATTGGTTTTTTGAGTAGTTCTCTGTATGAAAATGTTTTTTGAGTAGTCAGTCCTATGGCTGCTGATGCTCTGGGTTTGTGAAGCCACCACAGCTGTTCCTTTTAAAGAAACTTCGAATCTATGTCTTACTCTGTTCAATGTAGATGCCATCAAAACATATGGTTGATACAGCCAAATAGAAGATCTGAAATTTTTTTGAGCCCAGTCGACTCAGTCTTGAGTCACCCCTTTGAACAGCTGCTCATGGGCTGGGTTTTCCCTGATAGATCAGGATTAAGCTCCATTAACTGTGCTCTTTACTGTGAAGCCCATCGATCCAAGTGTTTCCTCAAGCATAGCAGCCGAAGCTCAGTCTGTGGCACTGGATTTAGCCTTCTGTGGTGTCACTGTTGACATAGTAATTGCACAAAAGTCACTGAAGGAGGAGGGTCTGAGGAATTAGGTTAGTTTCAGCCAGCTTGGGTAAGTTCTATGGGACAATCTGGTAACGCACTACAGGTCCATCTCCAGCTCAGGGTTCGGAGTAGGCGGTGGTTCTAGCAGCCTTCAGTTGTACTTGGCTAGCTGCCTGTAGTGATGCGATCAGAACAGGATAATGGTGTCTTTATAAAAAATGGTATATGTAAGCTACCAAAAGCAAATTTTCATATACGTGTCTGTAACATTCTGTTTGTAAGACTGCAGAAATCAAACTCTGGCTCATGCTTACTTCAATCAATATTCAAAAGACTGTCTTAAGCGGTGTGAAACTGAAGAAGTGTCACTGAATATGACCATTATGCATCAGCCACAAAGGTCGCACTTCAGATTTTGTGTTAGCTTGTGATTACTCATGTATCTCAAATGTGGCAACAGATGGATAGTATTTTTTTTAAATGCATGACAATCCTCTGTCCCTATCTCAGCACTTAATAGTGCTGCAGACATCTATTCAACAGAGCCACGTGGTTCTAATCAATAATATGTGAGATGATGTTTCTGCTCAGTAACATACAGCCACTTAAATGCCCTTCTGAAGTATTTTGACCCCTGGAGAGAACTACTTTAGTGCAACCATTTTCCTTGTTGAAATGGAGATGTTTGCTATTCAGCACAGCTGGGACTTGAGACTTGGAGAAGCAGATTCAAATAGGGATAAAGTCTGCATGCCATGCTATTAAGGGGGCAAGGCCTCTGGAAGGCTTAGCAATTATTTAGAATAATTTGTTCATTTAATGCTGTTTTAATGTGACTGACATTAAGGTACCAGAAATTAAGGGAGGTCTGACTCAAATACTAATTGTACAGTTTCTTCATTATGAGGTGTTAATTGCAGTATAGAATAGCTATTGAAAGCAGGGTGCTACTATGAGTATTTCATGAAAGAACTGCTGTTAAAAATGCAGTTCAGAGAGACTGGTCATTATTTGAATGTATTGGGTTTTTTCGTCTTCCAGACAGAGGGGAGGAGGTCAGACTTTCCAAAATGGGGAGTTAAATTAATGCAAGATGCAGGTAAGAACAAATAGGTATCTTGGTGTAGAAGGTATTTTAACCCAGCAGGCCAGGTTCTTGGATTGATCCTGTTGCCTTTATGTTGTTTTAGTATTACAGAAACAGAAGGCAATTATTTAAAAAGTTACAATGGCAGGCATTATTCCAGTGGCCAAGCATCTTCCATACAAGATAAATGCAAGAAAAAAAGCACTGTGTTTGTGTGCATATATGTATGTATTTTTTAATACATGGATATATGTAACTTGCACGATATGTGAGATTTTTTTGAGGTTGAGTTGACAGATGGGTCAGGGCTTAGGAAATGGGATGTGGCTGAAAGTGCCCATGTATTTGGCAGTCTCCAGTTCATGGTTTTCAAGACTTTGCCAGCATATTCCTCAGGGTGTTATTTGTTTTAACTGAGGGTAAAAGGCTTGGTTAGCAACCTTCACTAGGAGTGAAATTAATAGGCAAGAATAAATTAAAAAGTAATCTTCTTCAAGTATACAGGCTAGTGGCATTCATAGGTGACTGTCTATCCAAATAGGAGGTAATCTCGTACTGGTTGGAATTATAGTCAGAGTAAAACCTTTTGATTTATACAGTTCTGAATAAAACAAGGAAATAAAGTGTTGGAAGGTGTTGATAAATAACCTTTTTTCCCCTTGCCTTGTCCTTAATTCCCTCCTACAAGAAAAAGAAATATGCTTGGAAAAGCCAAAATAAAAGACAGTGCATCGTATGCTGACAACAGCTGAACTTGGTTTCCTTGTCTGGGGGAGAAGGAATAGGAAAAGATCTTCAAGTGGAAAAAATAGTTTATGCTTCCAAGCTGATCTGCACTGTTTAGCACAGGGAAGAGAAAGGAGTTACGAATAACAAGAACTGCTCTCATAAGTCTTCATAGTTTTATTCTTTCAAGCTGTTAGTATAGCCTCTGCAAAATTGGTGAGGCTGGGAGATTTGCAAAGATTTATGGTTGGGTGCAGAAATATTGCCTTAGTTTCAGATTAAAACAGCTAGCACTTGGTAAATCAATACATTCATGTCTGCAGACCTGCCATGAGCTTGGCTTGTAAATACATATTAACATCCATCTGGTTTAATTTCTCATCTTCCCAAATCATTGTCTTGGTTAGTGGTCTTTTCTCAGTATGAGGGAAAAGGATAAAAGTAATTGCTAGACTCTAAGAAATAATATTCTAGACTTGTAATTTGAACCTGGTTGGGACTTTATAATCTTGATTGCAAATGAATTATGCTTTTTTAAAAAAGCCTTTATCTTTCATGGCTATGTGAAACTGTGGTCTCATTTTTTATATTCTTTCTGGGCGCCACAGGAACTGCGATAATTTATTTTCAAAGGCTGTTGCTTCAGTTTGTTCTTTCAGTTGTGGGTAAAATGCATATTGCCCCCCTCCTGCCCAGTCCTTTACTCTTAACCCAGGCATAATTTGTGTCCATTCTGTAGCCTTAGGGTAAGAAAACAACAGGGTGGCAGCATTTACAATTTGCTTTCTTAAGATAACACGGTTTTGTTCTTCGATCTTGTAGCTGTAAGGGAACTGTAGCCCCTTGCCATATACCTGAATAGCCTTGTCAGTAGATGTGTGGGCAAATTCCTGCAGAAAATCTGAGTCCTCCTGGTTTTTCTTGAGTGAGAATGATTGTAGTACTAAGAAGTGGGTTAGCCAAGAATTCCAAATATCTTTTTAATTATCTCTTTTTTGTAAAATAAGGATTCTCCAGAATTTGCTCTGCTAAACTGGATTCTGAATGATGCAGATTAGAAAGTGCAGCCTGCTTTGTGAGGCAGGAAGTGAGAGGCAGATGTCTTTGATTTTTATTTTATTTTTTTTTTCCTAATGCTGTAGCATTTACTAGTAACTTGTGTGAAGGTCTTAATATATACTGTGGTAACTGAATTATGATAATTCTGAGATTTATTGTTTTGACTGTCTGAAAACTGCATAAACTATTTTCATATCAGTGATCCTCAGTTTGGTATCTATGATAAAACTTTCTATAATGCTTTCAGTGTAAGAGTACTTCACAGAAATTATACTATACTATATTAAGTAAAATAGTAGCAAATCAGTTTCTAAACCATTCAGTCTAATTTATGCACACCACTTCATATTCCATGCAAATACAAAATACTTTTCTCAAAGAACTATGCTACATAGTTTATAAAAGAGCCATGGAATGGTCTTTCACTACTGTTGGTCATCAAACTCAGTAGAAAGCTGGCGGGAAACCACATTTCTAACGCCAACCAGCATTTGTGTTCCTGCATACAGATGTTTGAAAATAAAATGCAATTCTAGTTCACACCTTTTGAAATACTTCACACATGAGTTTTCAGATTGGTAAATAGAAAAATCTCCTGAAAGTGTAGGCAGAAATAAGTTATGAAGTGTGTACACAGCTCTGCTAAACTGTTGATTTCATAAACTGTAAAGAAGATGATAAACAATTTCCTTTTCTGAAAGAACATATGCTTTGGTTAATGCAGTGCTGTGATTTTTATTTTGTCCAGCAGAGGAGAAAGCAAGCTATGGTTACTTAGGCAATACTTGCGCTTCAAAGTGTGTCAGAGGCAAATCCGTTTGTGTTTTCTGCTAGGTTATTTATCCTGCTTAACCTATAAACTGTAAAGTAACGAGGCTACTGAACTGATAGATAGCCTAGCAGATGGTTCAGAGATTATGCTAAATTACCTCAGCTTGTCAGAAGTTAGGTTGGGTTACTGCAGGGGCAGTTGCTGCAAGAAACACTGAATGGGGTCATTTTTCTCAGTTTGCTTGAAACTCTGTTTTTCTTCACAGCATGTGACATCTTATGTCTTTACAGTTAAAACAGATACATAATCAACAAATTCAGGGCCAGCATGTTAGCATCCTGGCTTTCATAAGAATCATTAGGATGATGATAATCTTTAGGTGTCTATGAAATATGAAAGATGATGATCTGTTCAGTGCCAGAGGTTGGCTCTGCCACTTTTGCTGCTCTTCCTCTCTCTTTTTTCAGTGTTATGTGTTTTAATCTCCCATTATTTTAGTTCTTACTGCTGTTGTGTTATTCTCAAAGTAGCAGCAGATGAGTTCTTCTCAGTGCCTGCCAGGGAAGAATGTAAGAGCCTTCGCTTCCATCTCCAAAAGCTCTCTGGGGGAAAAACTTTATGGATTATTTCTTATCCTTCCCCTCCTCCCCCCATGACTGTGTCATCATAGTACTAAAGAATAACTGCTTTTTTTCACATGTTGCAACATTCTTAACCTTATAAAGTAGGACTAAACATGCCATTACTTTTTTAGTTGTTGTTGATTTAAGATTGACGGAGAAAACACCTCTGCAGGCAGTCACTAGAAATTTGCTCATTCGCTACACACTAGAAAGCCACATTAGGAATGCTGGTTTAGTGTCAGCTGTAACATGTCTTAACTGTTTGAAATACTCAGATACTAAAAAAGGCAGTTTTCCTCAGTTGTGCTAAATGAAAGGGCATTGTACAGTGGATCATGCTTTTAAGATACTCAGTTTGTTGTGCGGGAAGGAGCATACCAATTGAAAAACCTTTTCAAAATGTTATAAAAATAGCTGTCGGATATTAACAGGACTTTGTCCCCTTGACTTCCAGTCAGTTTCTAAGAAACTGATAGATATTATTCACACCTCTCAAAGCGAGAGGAAGCAAACATTTTCTGATTCTAAAAGCATTTCTTCCCTATCCCACCCCATTCTTGGTTAAACCTGGAAATAACTACTCTTAAGAAAGCCAAAATTAGTAACTGAAAAGTTATCTCCAAGAGCTTCCTATGTATCAATTTGCTATTATTTGGTAGGGCTTTGAGTTTCTGGTTCTTTTTAGCTAGAAGGAGTAGTTACGTATGCATAGACACTGTACACTCTAAATCAAATACATATTCCTAAAGTAATGCTTCTTATCTGTTAAAATTAATACTGTTCAAGAAGCTAAGAAGGCATTTGTTCACACTTCACCAAATTATATATTTTCATTATGCTAAGCATCTGCTCTTTTAAGGACAGATAATTGTAAAAGCTGATAATATATCAGATTTTTATCTGGTTTTGGTGCTTCTGATTACTTCTCAGTATGGAATTTTAACCCACTGAGCATGACTAAAAGATTGTTTGTACCAAAGTAATACCATTTTGAACCTCTCTTACGAAGACAGGCTGAGAGAGCTAGGGTAGTTCTTCCTGAAGAAGAGAAAGCTCCTGGGAGACGTTACAGCAGCCTTCCAATACCAGAACGGGGCCTACAAGGAAGCTGGAGGGGGATGTTTTAGAGGGGCATGAAGAGATAGGTAAAGTGGGGGGAGTGGCTCTGAGCTGAAAGAGGGTAGATTTAGATTAGATATAAGGAAGTTCTTTCCTGGGAAGGTATTGAGACACTGGAACATGTTGCCCAGAGAAGCTGTGGATGTTTCGTCCCTAAAGTGTTTAAGGCCAGGTTGGATGGAGCTTTGAGCAACCTGGTCTAGTGGGAGGTGACCCTGCCCATAGCGGGAAGATTGGAACTGAGTGAGCTTTAAAGTCCCTTCCAACCCAAACCATTCTGTGATTCTATGAACTGTGCTGATGTTGGTAACTCTGTCAGTAAAGATGATGGTACATGCTATTATCCACTGATTGCTATTGAAAACACAACTATGCAAAACTTAAATAAAGATTTAAAGATAGAGAGGTTTGAAGAAAGCTTTGTTGATCTTGTGAAGATTTTACAGCCACATGTAAGACTATTGAGACTGTTGAATTATCTGTAAAGTATCTGAGGGGTTGGTTTTATTTTTTTGTTTTGGGGTGTTTTGTTTTGGGTTTTTGTTGTTTTGTTGTTTTGGGGTTTTTTTTGGGGGGGGGATGTTTGGGTTCGTTTGGTTGGTTTGTGGGTTTTTTTGTTTTTAAAGTACACAGACCCTGACTCCTTAAAAATAGGTTGACATTAATGGAAAAAACGTAACTGTTCATTTTAAAACAATCAGAGCAGTATTGGCTTCCATAAAAATAAACTAAATTATTTGGAGGTATTACTTATCTCCCAATTAGAATAATAAAAAAAACCCAGTGAGAATGCTTTGGATATTTTGAAAATACCATCTTTCTCTTTGAAGTACCAGAGAGTCAAAGGAACAATTAATGAGAAAGAAAGGAACTAGCTTTACACGCTGTTAAGTGGTCATGTGGTTTTGACATAATCAAAGCAGCACTCTAAATTAGCTTTACAAGGAAGCTGTATTTTGCACATAGTGATCCAGTGCCTGAAACAGGACATGTCTGACTGAGTTGGTTAACCCAGTTCTTCAGTTTCTGAAGCTAGTGAAGGAGGTTTTGCTGAACTGAACAAATTGGCCAAATCTGTAACACTTTGAAAACACAACTCATACTCAGATTATGCGTACCCATCAACTCTGCAAATAAGAAAAATGCAACTGCAACTTTTTATGAAATGTATGATTATGCACTAAAAATGGTTGATCCAGCATTTGGTGGTAGGTACTCATCGTGTTCTGGTAGCAAATATTTAGGCCCATGATGGCCATAAAGCAACCGAGTGATTCCAGAAACCTTCTCAAAGAACAGTGTGTCTCTTCCAACAACAGAAAACAAAATATGGACAAAATGTTCTCAGCAATGTCTCCTTCTACACTAGGGCATAGATGTGGTGAAGAATTTAAAAATGGAAACCATATGGTTTGAGTCTGTTCTCCAGACTCAGTAGTCTGCTGGATTGAATACGTTTCTTTATCAAGTTTCTGTAGAAGAGCATTTACCCATAATTAAATAGCAGGAATAGAGTGGGCTATCACAAGGACTAGCAGTATTTTATTGACAAATATTTTCTGAAATTCCCCTTATTGGAAAATGAAAAATTTGATACATGGAGAAACAAAAACTCCTTGTGTTTATCTAAGCTTAAAAGGGAAGAGGTGCTTATGGTTCAGTACACTTGCTTTCCCAAGATGCAGCAGAGAAAGGGAGGTATGAGAGCCAGATAAAACCTTTTGTACTGCTTAGAGAATGCTCTGAACTTGGTTTTTGGATTCAGCAGAAAAGATTGCTGGGGCTGATTATGTTCCCTTGGCTGTCCTGTTGGCTTAGAAATGTCCTGAAGAACTGGAAGAACAGTGAGGAATGGGAGCCAGCTGTACCAAGTTAGCTCTTGCTGACAACTCCCTTGACTTTTTTTCCTCAACTACAGGGGATTTTCTTTGCTCCTTTTGCATCAGGTGGTCTAGAGGAGCTGAGAACTGCGGCACAGATGAGGCCTTCCCATGGACTGCTCAGGTTTTTCCTCTTCAGGTCTCTGTTGAGATGAATGGGTTGGGCTTCTGCATACTCTACAAGTGAGATAGACTGTAGCATGGGCTTGGCTGTTAATACCGTTAATTTCACGTAAATGTTTTTGAGTTGTACTGTTCAAAATAGAATATTCTGTGTTTGGGGAGGTAAGGATGCCATCTTAAGGTTGCATATGGCATTTATTTCGGGTTATACTGAAACATAATATTCCCTTTCAAGCTGGGATTTGCTGCATTCAGAACACATGCGAGGTGCCACAGACAGTGTTGTACTCTGAATAAAGCCATGTTTGACTAAGAAAGGTTTTTGTTGTTGTTGTTGTTTTTATTTTTTTTAAGCTGATCTGTAGACAAAGCATCCCAACCTACATGTTCCTTTTAGTGTTCTAGTTAATGTACCGTTATTGGTTTTGGAAGTATTTGCTTTGTCCATTTTGTCATATTTATTCACCCTAGGCTAAAGTGAGGTTTATTTGGATGTGGATCCATTCAGCAACTGCAGTGTATTTTAGTATTAGCTGATCTGCTCTCCCATCTGACACTCCTTATATGTCTGCTGGATCTGCCTGTTGTGTTCACTCTTTGGGTCACCTGCAGAGAACATCTGCTCTCTACCAAAAGTTTAGTGTTCAGCCAGGTTCTCCTTTCCTTTCACAATTTCACCTTACAGTGAGTTCATGTACTCAGAGCCACTCATATGTTATGAAATCTGTGCCTGGTTTTGCCACATGATTCTGACTCTTAGGAATAAAGAGCATTCCATGAAGGGCAGTGATAAGATGCTAAGATGTGAAAATTAATCTAGAATAAACACAGAAGATATGCAGCGTTGTTTCTGCATAGCAGAGGAGTTCTGACAGTACCACCATAATGCAAGGCTGACAGCAGCAGGATCTCTAGGAATGTTCTTTTTTACAGCTGGCCTGGACTTGGGCAAAGAAGGAGCACTGTTCTTCAACACCAAGTTCTGGATAGTTCAGGGTGGCAGAGCTAAGCAGCTCTAAAAGGCAAGATCTTCTCATAGTAGCAGAGATACGGACACATCCTGCTGGTGTGTTAGTATTCAAGTCAACAACGGGAAGAGAAACTCTTTGCAGCAGAAGCTGGAGGACAGTTTGAAAGTACTGCAGAGGGGAAGCACTGTGAGTGAACTTGGTAGTATGAGGTATATTATGTTAAGCTTTTGTGGACAAAGATTTCAACAATTCATTCCAGACAAGCCTCCCACTGCCTGTTCTTACTGTACCTCCCCTAAGGCACACACAGATAAGTTCTTTCAACACTCAGAATAGCATTTATGGCAGAGACTTCAAACTACTTCATTCCCCATTCTTTGTCATTCTCATGATGGCATTTTATTGCTCTCACATTTGCAAGTATGTTCGTTATACTGGCAGATGTACAAAGGGAGTAAAATAAACAGTGGTTCATTTTGATCTATATACTTAGTTTTCTAAGGACCGTTTTCTTTCAACATCATGAAGGTTGTCAAAATTAGGCTTCAGAGATGTTTTAAATGTTTTATTTAAAAATAAAACAGCTATTTGTAATAAATCTGTCAGTGTGATTATTAGCACTGGCTTTGTCTGTGTTGCTGAATAATGTAGTATTTAAAAAGTATAAGGTGATGTGTTGCTTCAAGTCTTCCACTTCAGAAGTATCTAAGACAAATGTACAGTGCTGTATTTTGATGTTCACGTTGCCTGGCAGTAGGTCTTCTTAAAGCAGCCAAGTAAGTTGGGCTTACCCTTTCATTTCTGCCCAGAGCATATGTAATGGGCAGTGGTAAGCATAATCCTGTTAAGCGTCAGTACTCTGTGTCTTCCTAACTTGGCTTTTGAGTAAGTTTCTTCATCTGCTATACAAATATACATTTGTATTGATGTTCTGTACTATAATAATAGCTTGTACACAGGCTTACTGAACATAGCCCTTTTAATCACATAACCAATACACTGGCAATTTTTCACCTGCCTCATATCCTCTCTTCGTTAATACCTTAGTTGACATTGGTACAAGTGTCTGTGGAAAAGAAATGCAGAGCTGAAAACATCTTTCCATCTCCAAAGATAATTCAGACTGAAGAGAGAATATGTTAATAGCACTCAAAAAAAACAGAAACAAGAAAAACCTGCAACCAAACAACCTACCCCAATGAAGGAACTCTGTTGCTGCTGAGAGTTTGTTTGATGGTATTTTAGGGAGAAAAATAACCTGCTTAGTAAGGAGCACCTAATTGCTTGTCACTAGATAGATTAGCAGTTATTTGTGAAGATTAGCACTTAATCTAAAAGAAAGCATATTTTTTAAATAATTGCTTCAGAGGACAGGGAATGAGCAATTGCCCATCATTGTTGAAGTGATTCTGCCAACCGTAAAAGATGTACTCTGCCTTGGGTTGCAGAGTAGTGCTGGTGTGATGTTCTCACTAAGCACATGGTAAGGCTTTGGAGCAGAAGATTAGCATTAGCAGGATGCCTAAAACAATTAGATGTGCGTGAGCTTTGAGAGGAATGATGATCTTCAGGCAAGACATAACATCATAGACATCTTTGGAACATAATTTTTCTCTTGCTTGTTATATTCTTTTTTGTGAGCAGACAATGCATATTCATTTGCACCGTGACTGATATGTTTTATAGGTCAATGATTTCTGGTGGGTCTTAGCTGCAGTTGCACCCAACAATGGGCAGTCGAAGTCAGAAGCCTGTGTTAACAGCAGTATTGGGACTGCAGAATTCAGGAGGAAGGAAGTAGATTTTCATGACGGTCATCGTTTGAAAGAAGTACTTAGGAGGAACTGCAGGGAGTAATTTCCCCTGATTTCAGACCACAGGGCTGGAGCAAGGAGGGGATGTATCCCCTCTGCCCAGGCTCAGATGCTAAACTGCATTTCTGTGCTTCATGGCTTGAGTATTTATGCTATGGGAGGAGTATTCACAGGGAAAATCGTAAGAGAAATCCTGGCGATAGCTGCTATTGTTATACTGGTTCTCTGAATTGTTCCTCGACTCACACTGCTGAAACTTCTTGGCAGTCTTCCATGGCAGCTAGCTCTTTGCAGAAGATGTGCGATCTAGGACAGTGAATTAAATCATTAGTGGTTTTGCACATAGGAAGATAGTCCATAAAATGGCTGCAAAGAACAGACATGCAGACACCTATTTATGGGCTAGTGTATGGCACTGTTGCGGGACACTCCAATCTGCAGCCAGCCCCTTACTCCTCTCTGGGACCAAACTGAGGGAGGGCTGCAGGTACTTTGTTCAAGTGGATACCAAGTGCTGTAGCTTTTCACCATCAACACCACTTTCTACACTTTAAAGAACTGAAACAGTAGTAGGACAAGATCATCATTCAGGGATTTTTGCCACAAAAGGTTATGTAGCTCTTCAGTTTAACAATTTGCTGAAGCTGATGGGATATAGAGAGTGCCAGCTGTTGCGTGTAATGTTAGGTGCAGGTGACTTGGGGCACAAGAGTTCAATGGGTCTTTAAGAGCACTGTTCCTGAACAGTTTGCCTTTCTCATGTAAGTTTGCTCTGCACTCAGGAAAATTCTGGGGAAGGTTTGGGAAGTTTTGCTTTACGGATGATAGAACATTCTAAATGGAATAATATATTTTGAAAATAATGGCACTAATAAGAAAGTACCTGTTCCAATAGCTAGGCACAATTTCTATTGCCTTCTTACAGCTTCCAGCATAGCAGATTTAGGTGTGCACTGATTTTCATTGATGTTTGTGTTTGGTTTTTTGTTTGGGGGATTTTTTTTTTAGGCTACAGCTGGATAGCTCTGTTTTATATCAGTATAGATGCTCGTAAGTTCAGATGCAATAAGGAAGCAAACATCTACTGTCCCAGATTTACCCCTTTGCGACTGTTTGAAGCCATACAGTAACTCATTGGATAAACAGAAGCTGCTTGAATCTGGTCACAGAGAGTGATGATTATACTGAAACATGTATTTAAATGTTCTTTAGGGGGAAAGTACTTTGTAAATAGGCTTCATCCTTGACTAACTCTCACTTTGCATTTGAACATTTGAGTAAGCTTAACTTTACTTAAGCTTCTTAAATATTTTGAAGAACTTTTAAGACTAATACAACTATTGTACAAATTGAGTTAGTTGTCTTTTATTTAGAAATAATAGCTTCTTGAAATTATATTCACTCTGTTGAAGTTATATGTAGCAGGTGAACTGGCAAAAATTAATTCTTCCCCAAATTCCACTTTCTTATGCTGATAACATTTCTTAGAATTTTCAGTTCATTCTGGGTTCTTGCACTGTGATAAAGAACCTTAGTACACAGTGCCTAGGTATACCTGTTAATGTGATATTAAGCTACATTATATTTTAATTGAGTGCATCCCTGAGGAAATAGACTTGGTAGCGTTGGTTGATGAGAAGCTCCAGATGACTCTGTAGTGCGCATTTGCAGCCCAGAAAGACAACTGTATCCTAGGACACATCAAAAGGAGTGTGACCAGCAGGTCGAGGGAGGTGATTTTTTTCCTCCCTCTACTCCGTGCTTATGAGGCCCCACCTGAAGTACTGTGGAGCCTCCAACATAAGGAGGATGTGGACCTGTTGGAGCAAGTCCAAAGGAGGCCACAAAGATGCTTCAAGGGCTGGAGCAGCTCTACTGTGAAGACAGGCTGAGAGTTGGGCTTCTTCAGCCTGGAGAAGAGAAGGCTCAGGAGAGACCTCAAGGCAGCTTCCAGTATCTAAATGGAGCCTACAAAGAAGCTGAAGAAGGATGTTTTAGAGGGGCATACAGGAATAGGTTAAGGGGGAAATGGCTTTGAACCGAAAGAGGGTAGATTCAGATTAGATATTAGGAAGAAGTTCTTCATTGTGAGGGTGGTGAGACACTGGCACAGGTTACCCAGAGAAGGTGTGGCTTGCCCCATCACTTCACTGGCAGTGTTCAAGGACAGGTTAGATGGGGCTTTGAGCAACCTGGTCTAGTGGGAGGTGGCCTTGCCCGTGGCAAGGAAGTTGTAACTAGGTGATCTTTAAGGTTCCTTCTGACCCAAACCATTCTGTGACTCCATGAAAACAAATTCATGTTGCATCATTTCTCCCTTGTATACTCCCAGCATTGTATCAGATGTAGTTCACAGGAAGAATAGGAGGCTGTAGTAAGGAATTTGGGAAACCATTGCTCCATTTCCAATTATGCTGCTGATTCTGGCCAAGGGAATTGCTTTTTTAAAAATGAAACTAGGATTTGACTTTGAAGGAGAATTGCAAGTTTTCACAAGCAGTGACAAATTCTACTCTAAATTTGCTTTAAAAACCTAATGCTGCTAAACTTTGCAGAGCACTTTGGAAACAGCAATTATACTCCTGTTGCTGTCCACCTGTTTCCCAAGCTTTATTGCTATCTGGTTGTGCACCTTTGGACTGTGTAGCAGATTGGCACCTGGGCTTGCCAGTTATGGAGAAGCTGAGGAACAGGCAACGAGAAAAAGGAAATCGCAAACTTTCTTGAGGGATGTTTTGATTTTGGTTGAGATGTAAAACATCTCACTTTTCCATTAAAAAATACAGAAAATCGTTTACCACCTTTGCTGATCAGGTGTCATAAACCTGGCCGCACTTGTCATCATCAAGATAGGAGTATTTAATCTTTTTGTGTTTGGTAGTAGGGGGGGGAGAAATGGCTAATTTTTTAATGTTGGTTTATTTGTATATATCCTAAGACCAAGCTTATGTCTAAAATGTGGTTTCTTGTACACACCCGGATTTTAACTGTATTGATAATTTTTTTTTTTTTTTTTTGTATAAAGCACTTTCTCTAGCTTGTTCTGTGGTTCTGCTGTGCCACTGAGAAGATAGGGAGAATAGAACAAGATCATGTCTGAAACTGTTTCTCTTGTCACTTCCGTCTATGTATGGTTTTTCTTTACAGAATTATAATGGTCTATATATTATTCCAGTTTGTTAAAAGTAAAGCATAATAGGATATAAAATACTGGAATTTGATATCTGTTGCAGTAGGACATCTTTTTCTCATTTTCCTTATGTATGTGTAATACATTTTAGGTATGGGAAAATTGTATCCACGAAGGCTATTTTGGATAAGACAACAAACAAATGTAAAGGTATGTATATTTGGCTTTATATTACATTCACCTGAAAGTCCTAATTGATTCTGTAAATTACGCTGATGTATTTTAAGTGCTTTTAACCTTTTTTTCTTCTTGTGGGTTTGTGGGGGAAAGTGATGCTGCTGTGTGGGTCTGTCTTCCCTCCCTCCAC